>JAANSO010003113.1:0-12056 GCA_036507315.1 Lepidocyrtus fimetarius | reverse complement strand
CAACCGCCATTACCACGCCCGCAAAACTCCTAAATCCCACTTCACTTTAAAAATTATTACGTGTAGTAACCCAGCTAATAAAATGTAGACGTAGTCATTTCCACACAGCTCTTGGTTTATTTGTGTTTTCTTGTGTGTAAGTGCGGGTCAACAACACAACGCCAGAGAAGTTCTTAATGATTCTTTTTTATTTATTTCGCCTAGAAAAGAAATTTCAACACCAGATATTATTATACGATGTATGGTGAAAGCAGATTAACTTATTTGCTTGATCACTTAAAAGGCAGTAATAAAGACAAGGCAGTAACTAAAACTTTATCAGTTTAATTAATAAACGCATGTTTGCAATCAATCATCTTAAAGTTGTAATAGTCATTTTTAAGTGTCCTTGTGGTCAAAGTACACCCTTTCGTAATAACTGTAATTTAATTTTATAAAACAAAATAATTGTGTGACATTGTGTTTTTCTTAGGTCTAGACAACTATAAAAATAAAATAAGTGGCTCTTGAAACGGGGCATTTGAGGAAAGTACTTTGTAAAAACTTTACCAAATTGTTGGCATAAGTAATGATAATGATTTCATATTTTTGTCGGATGGGATATGTTTTTGTGTACTTTGATCAAATAAGAAAACTATCTGAATAGATAGTTTTTATAGTCAAGTGAAAGAGAGCATCTATCTACTACTTATTCAACTTTTGATACAGTAAAAAGTATTCGAACCAGCTATGGATGAGTCAAAACAAAACTTTAGTATGTAACTTTGTTCCTAGTTTGTTTTCTAATTCAAATCCGGCACCAAACTACTTACTAGTCACAAACAAATGTTTTTCATAGTAAACTAAGCCAGCAGTTTTTTGGCTGAACAAAATAGAACAATGCTTTGATGCCTTGAAAAAGAAGCAAAGTTAGAAAAATAGAAGAGTATTTTAAACTGAAAGTTTGGAAACAAACGCTGCTTTCTCCAAATTTACTTTACCTATATGAACAATTCTTTTTACGATTATAAGCTTATCGCTTGTACAATTTTTAAAAAAGAAATAAACCTATCGTCTTCCAGCCAAATATTGCTGGATGGAGATTGAAATCAATTCTTCATGAGTTTTCCTGCCTGTCTGCCCCTTTTTGCATACTCTAAGAAAGCCCTGAGAAAGTTCATGTAGGAAAATAGGTGGTAGGCGATACGAATTCGGATGTTTTCAGATTTTTGCTGGATTTTCAATGCACGAATTCCTCTTTAATAGTCACGCATTCAAAGTTCTGTCCACTACTTCATGCACAGATTACTTTGCTGCCTAGCCAAATATCAACTCGTGATTTTAAAAACCCAGCCAATATATTAATGTACTTTGAAAAATGTTTATTTTGCATTCCAAAAAGTAGTTAATGCAGCATATGCAGTTAAAATTTGTTAAAATGTACACTCAGATACTATAAGACTTGATAATGATTATAAAGACAAGTGAAACCAAAATGAATCAAGAAATTAAAAAAAAGTTCAGCTAATGTGACAAGTTTATCTTGCGGTTTAATAAACCTAACGAAGGCCAAGCATATGAGTAACTCCTCTCAAATCAAATCAGGAAAGCTTAATAATTATTTTATTTTTGTTGATCATAAACCGTTGCGGTTCTAACGCAAGTCCAGTTTAAGTGTTAATATCATGCAACGATGGGTACAGCGAAACCCCAAGAAAAGGCAGTAAACCAAATTTCCATTGTAATAAAAGGCAGTAAATCTTAAATACTAGCTTGAACATGAGCAATATAAATCGTTTAAATCCACTCACAAAATAATTTTAATTAATTAATCTAATGGAATCTTTCTTCAATTTGTTTAGAAAATATTTGCAAAATTGTACCATATTTTGTAAAATCAGTAATCAACTCGTGTACAAAACTTTTGGTTTTGAATTCTGAAAAATTCTATTTGCGTACGTACACGGACAGACAAACATAATCAAAGCCAAGTCTACCATCTACTTATCGTTAGGTCCCATAGCACTCAAGCTAGTAAAAACATCCAGATCGTATCTTTCTTAACATTTAGACAGTGTCGCAGATTGTCTAGTCATTTCTATCTTTTTCGCCAGGTTTCATGGGTAATAAATATGAGGGAAATGAATTTCAACATTTATGAGAAATCTTCCGCTTCATCGCCAATCCCAAAGTAAACTCAGAGAGCTTTCCTTCATTTACTTGACATTTTGATCCCACAGATACCACTTTTACAAGTTAACAATGTAGAAATAACTGCTACGCTGGCATAAAACTTACAGGTTCCTATTTCCCAATTTTCCCGATTCATTTTCCATAGAACAAAAACCATATAGCAAAACATTTTGTCATGTCCAATCTGATACGGGATTTTGCTTAATAAGCACCCGAATATTTGAGTCTGTTTGCAATAAATCCAACAAAAATTATGGGATATATGATCCAATCGATTTTTCCTCGTTGCTTAATCCAAACATCTTCAGCTTTCATTCTGTGAAGGATACGTTACGTTCTTTTCTTTTGTAAGATGAGATGTAATAATAACATCAAGTGAGATATTTTCTCTGTTTATTCTTAGATATAGATTATAGAACGATAGGAAATTTGTTATTTGGAAGCAATATGTTTGTAACTTTACGCAATTTCCTTATTTCTTAACAGCATTTCCGATTAGGATGGTTTTAATGTTCAGTAAGACATTAAGTAAATGCCTACACAGCTAAAGCAAGTCCACTCGTCAGTTTTGTTTTATGTTGTGGCAAGACTGGTAAAATCATTTTTCATTCGTATATTAAAGAGTACTTAAAAACCTATTTTTCTCCTTTCTTTAATAATGAATGGTTTAAGCTTGAAGCATATACGTTACCAAAATAGAAGTAAACTTCAAAGTTTCTACTTTAAAGAATTCCACTACAAATGTTATTTTTTGCAAGCACTTGAGTGGATTTAGTGTTTGACCAATTACAAGCAGGGGATATCTGACAAGGTTATATGTTAACAATAATAGAAGTAAACTTCAAAGTTTCTACTTTAAAGAATTCCACTACAAATGTTATTTTTTGCAAGCACTTGAGTGGATTTAGTGTTTGACCAATTACAAGCAGGGGATATCTGACAAGGTAGATACGGAATCTTAAATTGAACATTTATTTTCCTGTTGAGAGAGAACTTGACGATCAAAAAAAGAAACGACTAGAAGCGGATGGCAAAATTTTTGACGCTTTTTCCCTCATAGAACTTTACTTTCAATAGCCTCTTCACATGAAAACTGTATCTCCTTCCTGTTCCCCATTATTTTTGTGCAATGATTGAAAAAGAAAAAAGACGTCCTTATAGCTTCTCTAATAGAATTTTCCTTTACAAAAACGTATTCTTCTTTAAGAGTCCTTAGATTTTCTTGATAGGGTGAATCTTTTCATTATACATTGTTAGTATTGCTAAAGTATACACTTATCAAACCTGTAATAGTAAAAACCTTTAGAGACATTTAATTACTCTAGAACAGTTTTATTTAGGTAATCATTTATTAAAGTTGAGTTAATTATTCATTAATTATTATTAATGAATAATTATTGTTCGGCTCATAATAAAATAGGTCATAATTCATAAGGAAATATAACTAAACGAAAATAGGTACCTATAGTAGAGTTCAACATTTCCATGCTCTTCTTAAAGAGATTGCATACAATAAGAAACTTTATTGAAAAATTTAAGTTTCTAAAGAAGAATCAAAGTTACAAATTTCATTCCTAATGTTGCACTAACGTATTTCTTTTAGCAAAGTGTGTATGTTGGTGAATATTTTAATTTGGCGATTTGGTTTTAATCTTGGGACATTTTGGGGTAATTCCAGAAGGTTTAGAGTCCAATAAATTAATCAACGCCATAAAAGTTTGTTCTTGTTGTAACTGAAATCAGCGCGATGAAATTCCCTATAAGGGAGGCATGGAAGGACGTTGCTGAAATTGAATGGTGTTTTGTATACATTACATAATTAGCATACCATCGTAGGGGTTAATCATTATTGATCATAGTATACATATATTGTATTGTTAGAACATTGTAAAAAAACAGGAACTATTTCGGTAGCCCACCAAATTCAAATGATTACCCACCCATCAAATAACTTGGGAAATGACTTTGTTTTAAACAATAGAAGTTTAAAGTTTACATAAAACGCAGTGTTCATCTTTATGCAATTGTTTGGTTATGTACGGCATTCGATTTAAGGCTACTCTTACATTAGTTCTGCCAAATCAACTTCAAACTTCTTAAAATCGATATCCACATTTAGCTTAAGCATCTTTCCAAAAAACTAAGAGTAGATTGTATACAAACTCTTCATTGATACCTTTAATCCTCTTGTAGATCTATGAAGACAGCATCCACGTAGGAAAGGGAAGGTCAAATGGAAAACTTTTCCCCTTAATTTTTAGCTCTACTCCAAGCAAAGACATCTCATTCTGGCATGTTTTCAATTTCTCAAAGTTTATAACTTGTTTGGAAAAATTAAACAAAAAACTTTCACTATGTAATGGTTGGATTTGTTATTTATTCTACAAAAAACCCAGAGGTAAACCATAACTCAATCCTTTTATTAAGTTGATTCATAAAAGATTTTAAAGCCTCTTTCTTATAGTGAAAAGAAAAAAGCGGAAGAGGAAAAAAATATTTCTCTACTCTTCTTTGAAAATGAAACTAAAAAGAAAACTAAAAAAGTAATATAAAACTGCTACAGGCATAATATTTCTTTCTGTCTGAAGATTATCGTACAATATATTCGGCAATGTCTACCTTTTAAAAAGATTATACACACAATTTGAATTACATCACCAGCAGGATGCTCAAGTAGCTTCAGTTAGTTATACACATTTGAATTTTAGAAACGGCAGTATAAAGGAATTGGTGAAAGCTCATTCGCAAGAATGTATGAGAAAAAAGTTTGATTCTATACAAAAAGTTTATTTGAGAGTGAAGCAAAACAACTAGCAAAACTTGTGCTGTAAATAAACCATTTTCATATATTAGATAGCAACATTCAATGCTTTACAACCGCATTGGTAATTTCTCGGAGCCTGCTAATTTTTAATAGGAAATACAAATAACCGGAAGGCGACGAATGGTTCTGAATTTTGATCAATCTAATAAAACTGCTTTCTCCAAGCTTATACTAAATTTTCTCATTAAGTTAAATTGAAATCATTAATCATTTGTTTTTCAGTTCGTGTTTAGAATTTAGTTTCTCCTTGCTTATGAACTTCAATAATTGTTTTCAATGAATGTTTACAATGAGTTTAACTTATTGTTACTCAAAAGTAATTGAAGTTTTACTTTTGTTACAAAGTGGCTCAACAACCTTCAAATGATCTTATTCAATAGCATGGTTGGCGGATTAAGCAGCTTGTATGATAAAGGATGAAATGTTTATAGTAGTTTAATTTATGGCTATTATCAATAAACCCCGTCTTTAACCAGATCCATTAGTTTTTGTACTTTTGTATCAAACATCGTTTCCTATATCCAACATCATGCAGTGTTCTCTATACTGCTTAAGTTAACCATACAACGCATTAAAGTAGCTAAAACAAAAAGCTAAATAAAATAAGCAAAGCTTCTATTTGGCTTGCTAACGGTTTTTGCAACACATTTTGATAACAGCGAAAATTGTCATCAAGACTAAAAATACTATGCTTCCTAATTTGAAAATACTTTAAGCAAAGTACAAAAAGAAATGGAAAATAATGATCAGGCAAGTAAGCAATATTAAAGCCGTTGTTGCACGGTTGTAATGTTTACGTAAGACTGCTAATAATAAGATAATGTAAATTATCCTTACGCCTTACACACTATCGCACTCATCGGGCCCAGTATTTAATTTAAAAGAAATTTGAAGGAAAATCAGTCCATGATCAACTCTAACATTCGTTTCATGCTCCAATTAAGTCTTATGTTTAGTCGTAAACTCTTATTTTCACTATATATAGAGTTTATTTTATTATTTCACAACTTTGGATTAATTAAAGACCAACAGCAGTCTGACTGAAGTATAGGTAATTGGCATTACTTCTCTATCATCATCGTATCTGCCTCCCTATCAGTTTACCAGCCGTTTAAGTTACATATTTTAGCAGTGTATCACCCCTGGAAGTGTAGTCCATAAACTAGAGAATAAATTAAAATGAAACAAGCATGAACAACGTTAGCAATGCGAGCATTAGAGAAACTAAAGCCACTTAATTATCTATTGTTTTCAGGCTGTAAATTCTAAAACCACTGCATTAATTGATTAAAGAAAGTTTTACAGAAGAAAACTTTATTTTAACTTTGATTATAGTACATACCTACCTACACACATTTTTTTGGGTTATATGAAACAAAATTGATTTTTCAATTATTATCAATCTGCAACTAAAATGTTTACCTTAATATCAGCACTTTCTCCAGGATCTAGATACCCAACGTATTATCCTTAACTCAAAACACCTACAAAACTTATTTTATGGCTAATATCAAAAAAGTCCTGTACGGTATTTGAACATTTTCAACCTAAAATTATTTGATAACTTAATGTACTTGTATGTACAACTACAAACCGTCAGTATAAACTTTCCTTTCCCATTTCTCGTTATTATAAGCCTCCAAAGTCGCCATCACATCACGCTCATCTTATTTAACAATACGGTTTATAATTCACAAAAGCAACATTACTTTGCCACTATGTTGAGTTGAGATACTCTTGTGACTGTGATAACCACCATTACGAACGTACTTTTCTTGTTTTCATCGTTAAAGAAAAAGAGTTACAAGAATGGCCTTTTCTTCTCGTCACAATCGAAAGCTTTCAAAGGATACGGTAGAATTCACACGTTAGTTTTATTAGACTTCTGTTCTGAAAAAACGTGCTAAGCCGAATGTGATTACATATAGCACTACTAATATTATATATTGTAGCAAAAAGATTCAAAAATAAGAAAAGATACGGTCTATCATCAACATTTGGAATCATTCTACCATAAATGAAATAACTTACTCTTTCCAGGAAGACCAATTCAAACAGATACATCTACAGGGCTAAGACAAACATAAACATGAAATCAAGAGTGAACATGATGGACCTTTTCTCTTTTTATTATTGCCAACCAACACCAGTATTATTGCCATTGCCATTATCATTATGACTTTTTTCCATTCATAAACTTTCTTTTTTGCAGCTTTATTCTCTCATTTCCGCAAACATTTTTCCTTATTTAAACAACGCTGAGACACGTCAACGTCAAACTAAAGCACATTTTCAAATGGGGAATAAACTAGACACTTGACGTGGGCAAAACACCGTCACAAAATTACCTTGAATGTAACGTAACAGTGGATTTTTCCACATGTACATCTACATTTTTGTACGTTTTTAAAATAAAGTCACACATTATTCCGGATGAGTGAGTATTGTAGTGAGATGCTGAAAGTAGTAACATTTCTATCCAGCAATTGAATTTAGATAGCAGTAGTGGAAGTTTTCTTTCCGTGCTTACAAAAAAGTAAGATAAACAGACAGCACTATCATCTCATCTCATTACGTTTTCCGTTTTGCGTTAATACCAAACGTGCCACTTCAAAGGAAACATTTTATTTTACTCTTGCTATTTAAGTAGAGATATAATTGCTCAAGGGATTCATATTTTAGCTGCTGGCGAGAAGGATAAAAGAAATTAGAATGAAAGCATGAACAAACTCTGGAAAAAATCTGATTCGACTGAAAGAGAAAAACGCAAAAAAATAATTGAGGGTTCAATAGCAGGCCTTGTGTAGTTTATTGAATGACATAAAATATGCAAAAATTACTTTACCTGTTCACTATACGCTGTCCCAAAACTAATGATAGTGGTGAAAGTGGTGAAAGTTGTGTCATGCCATATGTGAAGTAAGTAAAAATATTAATGACGTACTGAATGTTTATTTTAATTTTAAAATGTGTATCGTATTATTTTGAAAACACATGCAGGTAGTACCAACAACCCTTCCAATAATACGAATGATGATAATTCGAAGTAATGATGTGTAACTCATTGGGAATAATGTTCTGCTTATTTGTTACTTTTAGTGTTTGTCCCTGTTGGATAATCTTATAAGAGAAAGCACAGACTGATTTTATGTTTTCTGTTCTTTAAGTATCTCTCCAGATGTTCAAAATAGTTCGCTAACAATATTACATTAAATTGTTTGAAAATCGACAATTTGTTTTGTTTTTCTTGCCTTCACCTTCATACACTCATTCCAAAAGGTTACTTCAGCTATTATACTTTTGACTTTCTCTTTCAATGTGTTGTGTTGCAGCTGCAGCAGCTTGGTCTTATTTTTTGTAGTTACTAAAAGGATGAATTCTTTTTATACGCCGACCTTTGTCTTTAAAAATTGCAGCATACCTTTCACTCAATGTGTTCTCCTTCACGGATTTATTATTATTATTCCTGGACTCAAATTTAGTACATTTTTCGATAGATGTATTTGTACATAATGATGCCATTAATTTCATCTGTAAATTCACATCTCGTTTGCATCAATTAAAATTGAAATGCAATAAAACCCAGAAATTAAAGATTTTTATATACGATTAAAGACTTTTTTAAACTTTTACTTTTCATAGTTTCAAAAGCAATTGCAAATTAAAACACATTAAGGCGTTCTAAGTTGGTAAAAACAAAACGTAAAATGCATTTAAAATTTTGCAATAATAGTGGTGGAAGTATTTGCTACATTTTTATACTCCAATGCTTGCAGAAGGTAGTAGACTAACAAAAGTTAGATACCTATTTTTGCAGCAATTTTTCTTCTGGATTTCATCCGTCCACAGGGACGTCTGTGAGCTTCACGATCAGAAATTACGAGCAAGAGGTCTAAAAATATCGTCATTTCCCTTACAAAAGTACATTTTCTGTACATGTTACTTCCTAACTTTATTTTTGGTTGCTATTTTTTCATTCCTCCTCCTGCCAACCAGCCAACCAACAATTCTCAGCCAAGTCAGTTTCCAAAAAAGCTTCAAATACAATGAAAAAAGTTGCTGTTTGGAATAAGAAACTCTCGTGGACGAGTGATGGTGAGGAGCAGCACCGGCAGTGAACATAGTATAAACATGCCATACCACATGGATAAATGTTGATACCTACGTAGTCTCCTGAATTTCAACATTTAGCTGCTGCGGTAAAGATCTTCCCGTTTTCCTCATTTATATTCCATGCTTTCTTTTTCCAAAGCTTTCATATATGGACTAAGAAAAACACGAAGAATAGTACAAGGCCTAACAAAAAAAAAACGTTTCATCGCCATCATCATGATCATGAGAGATATATGTAATGGTTATAGTAGTTTGTAGCCAAATGACTCTGATATTTCACGTCGCTATTTTGAAAGTACATGTTCTCTCTTCTTGGCACTCCTTTGCCAAAAAAGAATCTATATCATTCCTTGTACAAATCTTATTGCTATTGCATGTATGAACGCTTTGTTTATCTATCCCGCTTTATCTAAAAACGGTTCGTAACCTTAACTTTACATATTCCTTTGTAGACAAAAAAGCGACAAAGTCAACTTCAAGCTTCTGAAAGCTTCAACTTTTTTCTTTTTGGCCAGCTCTAATGCAGAAAAGGCAAAAGAAAGTTTACGTTAATTTGAGTCCCTTGGAAATGGTATAAGCTCATTCATGTTTTGAAAGATTGCGACTCATCACTGATGCCATGAGCTTCTTTTCTCAACAACTCTCAGCTGCTGGTGCACTAAAAACATCACTCCAAGTAACGTTGTCGGTGTCTTTTCTATGTGCTTGCATTTGTCGGTAGCTTTATTTGCATGCTAGCTCTTTAACGTACATATTTTCCGGTGTAAAAATTTCTCACTCGAAAAACACAAAGACTTGGATGTAAAATGAATGTTGCATGCAAAAGGCAAAAGAATGGTACACAGAGTTTTTCTTTTGAAGAAAAATGCAAGCACGCTCACCTTCTATTAAAATGCAAAAGAAAGGGAATGTTCAGTTAACCTAATGTAGTTTATTATAAATGTCTGGACTGAATCTAAAGTATTCAAATGTAAGTAGTGACCAAAGAGAATTCCCAACACATGCGTTGTAAATGTATTTCAAACATAGCAGCTTCCGTTTGAAATAAAGTAAGCACAAACGTTTTATGCGTTTTTGCGTAATAAACTTGGTATAAGTTGGAAGAAAAACGGAAGAAATGTTCAAGGGAAAACTCATTCATATAAGTATGAAATGCTTCTGTAAATGAAAGCTCAATAGCTTAAAAATTCATCATTTTCAAATGTAAACTAAATTTTCCCTTACGAAAATAAGAGAATTTATATCTTGATAACATAATTTGCAATCCGAAGAGTCACAAATGATACCTATAGTTTTCTCGTTGCGAGTATAAATTGGTAAAATGGAAATTTTCGGTTGAACTAAAGATTCTTTTATTTCTTTTCTCTTTTTGTGATTTATTCAATATGTTAATATTTTGATACAATTTTCATATCATTGATCTAAAAAATTATCACGCATATTTGAGAGACATATAATTCTTAAAAATCTAACATTTTAAATAGAAACACGGGATTTTTGAAAACAACAAAACTAAGTCTTATAGAATGCATATTACCTGTAAAAGTGTACACAAAAACATTTCTTAGACACAACAACAAAAGCAAATCTCATTTGTGAATTCTGTTTATATTGCTGTTTACTTGCAACAAATTATCCACACTGTACTATGTGGTTATCTGCCTATTATTGTCTATATTGTGTAGTGCTCCCTAAAAATCCATAATCAGAGCTTTACATAGAAGAAATTGTAGCCAAAATAGTGAGTTATATAATGTTAAAAAGGTAGTACAACTGCAATTGCTGGTGCTTGCATAGCACAAGAAATGTATTCAGAGGGAGGGAGACGATGGGAAAGCAAGAACGTTGAAATACTTTTTAAAACGGCCCCATCTTCCACTAGTGCTACTGCTCTGCAGATGCATCCGAACAGTTCGGTACACTCGGGAGCACGGGTACTTACATATCGCCTGTTCGACTTCTCTTGGTAGCCATTCTTCCTGCTCACATCAACAGTGTTAGACCGTCGTTTTTTTCCTCGCTACAGTTACAGTTACAATGTACTTACTTTCTCCATAGCCATTTACGAAATTCAAGTTTGCTGCTGTTTTTCTTGTTGTGATGGTATATAGAGGTAGAGTTGGAAAAGTGCATGGTTTTGGTAAAAAAGACTGAGAAGGAGAAAGCACGAGAAACCTTCTCACATGTTAGATCAGCAGATGAGATTGTTTAAATGTCTAGGAAAGTTTATTTTAAACCTACATTTTCTCTGATGTTATAATGGTAACGTGTGTGTTTGGATGACGATATTTCTGATTTACTTGTTTTGGAGCAGTAGTGGCCAGTTGCAGTTGTCGTGTAAACCTTTGTGTGTGAATGTGTTTTTCCGAGTGTGAGTGGTGTGTGATCACTTTTTACTTCGTTCTCTAATAACAGTCTAAAGTTTTTCACTGTTCATGTAGAAAACTCTGCTCAACATTTCCCATTCTCCTGTCCTAATGTCTGTGTAGCTAAAATCAAGTTGATAAATGCACTTCTCTATAAACTCTATCATACTTACTTATTACTATTGAAAACTTTCTCATTTTCTTGGAATTTTTAGTAGTTCCTTCCTTTTCTTTTACTTTTCTCATTCATTCTAGAAATGAGAAATGAATTGACAAAATGGAAAGTCCAAAGGAAAGCAAGGCAAGTTTTTGTTAAAAGTAATGAAAGAATAATGGCTTGAGTGGTTGATTTAATTGTTCCATTCGTGTAAATTTTAACGAAACTATATACCTAAACACTTAGTTGACCTAACTTCATCACTAATATATTAACGGAATTTCTGACATTATCACAAGACCTTTTTAGTGGAAGAGCATAAACGAGTAAAATGAGGACAGTAATTTTAGAACAAGGTATCTGACTTTGGGGACACATGTGAGTGTCCCCGTTTTCATCTATTTACCATTCTCCCCTATACCCA
>JAANSO010003112.1:0-12057 GCA_036507315.1 Lepidocyrtus fimetarius | reverse complement strand
AATATGAAATTCGAATATGGCTGTGGAATTTGGGGTTTAATTCCTGCTGAAACAGAATATCGGTAGGATTAGCAAGTGTAAAGTACCGCTAAATGAAGCAATAATGACCCGTTTATAACAAGATTGAGTATCTTAATTTTGTGATTACACGAGCTTTAGATAATAACAATTTTATGCATAAACATTCATCGCCACTCATGGCCAAAGCAATAAGGCTTAATTATTGCGTTGCTTTAAATGACATACCTGAACTACAAATTGTATTAACTGCAAGCTGTATTTCAATACACATTCCTGGTTTTTATATTAAGCTGTGGATATACAATAAATAACTAAATTCCACAAGGAAAATAAAATGAAAACTGACATATTTATTTATTATCTTGTGAAATGAATTGATCCCTTCAGGTTCCGAAACATTGAAAGAGTCTGTACTTATTAGGGTAAACGATCAGTAGTGATGATGAAAGATATAGACAAAAGGGTGACATAACAAGTAAACAACTACACAATAGCAATTGTACAAAAGTGACAGGTTAATTGAGTAATCCCTGGATTTACAACACAAATTAGGCATATCAGATTATTGTAAATTTTTTGTTTCAAAGCAAAATTTTTGTTAAACCTATTTCTCAGAATCAATTATCAAAGATTTATCTGCAACACTTTGTCGTTGTCAGTCCACCAGTTCTTCAATTTCGTAATTAAATATTTGTGTGTATACCCATAAATTAACAAACAATGATGTAATATCTTTCTCAGGCAAAGGGATTAAATAGAAGTGAGGTCACCTTTTTAAAATAGCATAGCAGTAAGTACAAGTAGAAGTGTACAAAAATCAATCAGTATGATAATTGACATTACATTCTGTTGACTAATATGCTTACACAATAAATCATAATAAAAACTACGTTATCATATGTAAATAAGACATTTGTCGCACTGGAGTTATAATCACTGTCTTGATCACCTTTTAAAAGAAAAACTTCATAGCAGTTAAGCTCGTTTAGCCCTTCAACCGTAAAGTATGCCCGTTGAGGAAACTTTTTATAGGGGCTGGCAACAGAATTCCCATCCTTTGAACCTGTTGAATTTACCGTTATAGCAGGAATGTACGCCTTTCCATCACTGTCGATCATTCCGTCTCTGAAGCCAGCAAATGGTGTTTCGTAAGAGTAAGACCAGTAAACGTTTACAGAGCCGCTGTTGCACACGCTAACTGCAATAGTTACTCCATTTTCGTCATTAATAAGCAAACTATGATATCTTCTTTCATCCAAAACTAAATAGTCCTGACCAAACTTCATTTTGAGCTGGAGAGGTTTTTGAGGAATTCTGCAAAGGGCGGCTCTCATTCCAAAAAACAAATCTGGCAAGGTATCCAGTCTGGAGACGGTATAAACCTTTCTTCTTTTTCCAAGAGCAATCCTTTCAAGTTCCGCCCTGTTTGTTTCATTCCCGATTCCCACAATCATTGTGCTAATGTTATTTGCGGAAACGAATTCCACAGCTTTGTCCACGCTTGCAGAAGAATACCCGTCTGTGAAAAATAGAACAACTTGTGGCGTTCCTATAGTGCTCCCTGTCACGTTTCTTAACATGTACGTTGCATAAATGAGAGCTAAATCTGTTCTTGTAATTCCACCTGGTAGAAAAGCAAGCGCATTTTCAGCCAAGTCTATGATTTTGTTAACATCATAGAAATTCTCAATGTCTGCAATATGATATGGTATATTACTATAGAGGAACATTCCAATTTTTGTAACTTTCGAAGTTAAATCAAAAGTTTTGCTAAGCAGATTAAAAATATGCACAGAAATTAGTTGATCTAAACGTAAAGCTGGTTTCATAAAACTAGCTGAGGCGTCTACAGCAATTACTAAATCCAGCTTGGCCCGGCATTTCCTGAAATTGTCTTGAAGAAATTGAGCTTTCTCTATGAAAACTGACAAGTCTCCGTTATTCTCTGGGCGGTAATATCTATTCCAATAATCTGCTTGGCGCTTTTTAGTAACTGGGATTGATTTTGGAGTAGGGTCGGGATCTGTACATGGATTTTGTTCACATGCAGATCCAATCAAGAGAAAAATCCTCGCTGCTAATCCTGAATATAATGGTTTTCGCAAGTCGCACCAAATTACTTTATTCCAGGTTACGCCAAAATGTGTTTGGATACCGTCATAAATGGGATTTAAAATCGGATACAAGGAAGAATTCTCAAAGACGATAGTTTGATTAAACTTGTCTTCATCCACTTGCCAAATACCACCGCAATATTTATTCCGGTATGTTTTCGGATCATTTCCAAATTTACTTTCTACATATGCCAGCGTAAACATGAAACTGTTGTCGTTGTCCTCAGGAAATATTTCTGAATTTGCTAGTCGAGAGATGACAGCTTCAATTATGTCTTGACCTTTTGTATAAGGAACTGTCGTATTGTCAACTTTCTCCGCAGAATACACAACTTTGGTGAAAAATAAAAAATGCAGTAGATAAATTAATACATTATTTCTTGTTTTCTTCGTAAAAAATAACCTTTGTGGTGTCATTATGTCGACAATTCTTTTTTGAAAAATAATTTCAGAAAAAAATATTTTTTGATTGATGTTTGGAATGAATTTACACTACTACTTTCACTTTGTCATTTCTTTCCGATTTTGGAAAAACTGAATCAGCAGATGGAAATTTGGAGTGCATTTTCTTGTTTTATAAATAAATTATATATTATCTATGAGTAAACTCATGAAACCATTCATGCTCCTGAATCAACTTCAATATTACGTAATCAAAAATATGTGTTTTTACCATTAAAAATTATCATTTAGATTAGATCATTTCATAATCGCAAAGCGTCTACAAAACTACTGGGGATTCAGTCGAGAAATAAAATTCCGTTCATTTCAGTCGTGAATGTATTTTTGTTTTATTCCGTATGAATACAAAATGATAAAGAAGATGAATGTAAAAGGTCGTGTTATTATTATCAATATGAATCACTTGTATAAAAAGTGCAAAAAGCTGGTGCGCAATAAAAGCGTTTTTCAAGATAATCAGCTAAAATGCTTGACCATCATATAAAACAATAGCCAATAGCCCATCTGTGAAAAATGGGAAGGTTTTTAGTAATTTGTTCAGTAAAAGAACGGTACAAAATAACGGGTAAATCTGGATCTCCAACTCATTGATGTCCGATAAACTATATAATAAGCAAAAGCAAAAAAATATTCGTTTTTCTACAAGATTATTACGCGAGCATTTATTACATAGAGAAATTGAAGGTTACAAAAGAGATTTGAGACCACTGGTTTATTACTTTATAAATATTCTGATATTTTGGGGTATAGTTTTCGTAGACGTTATTCATGAATATACCTGCCATATTAATGCTAGACAAAAAGCGAGAGATTTTTTAAATTGAATTAAAAGAGATTCAGAATTAAATTACTAAAACGGGGGAGTTTTCATGAAGGAAATCATTGTTTGTATGTTTCTTCTTTTAATCCTTTGTGCTGCTGCCATGCGAGTTTTCAGAGGAGGAATCGATAACTTAATGAAAAGAGAAGCTTTTTACTTTGGAACTAGTTTTTATATTATGCTTTATTTGTATTATTTTAAATTATTATCCTCATATTATAAACTTAATGAATGAAGCAAAACCTGGTTTTATTACTTGCTTTCACCGCTTTGTTTGCTTGTTTACAACTTCATCCTTGAATGTTTTTGTTGCTTTTATGTCCAGAATGTTTCGTAAGATCCGTATTTTGTAATGAAGTATGAGAACCGTATCAATGTCATAATGTTCTGCATAGATACATGGGAGAAAGGCTTGACTGTCCAATTTAATATTTAGTTACTGGGACGTAAACCAAAAACAAAGCAAGAAGTATAAGCTTTGAGTAAATGTCTTATTAAATAGTTCCGCGTGGGCTTCGTTCTCTTTGGATAAAAGCATATTGAAGGGAAAGCATAATATAGGTTTTCTGGAAAGAAAGGAAACTTTTATGGATGTAAACGAGACGGAAAAGAAATAAACTTTTTAGACTAAAGTATAGCTTTCGGTTTATGAAATTGGACATGATATTTCATGAAAAGGTTTGTCCTTACACGTGCTGTGCATGTAATTTAAAGAGATGTGAGGCTGTTAATGTATTAAATTACGGCAGACAATGTTCAGATGTAGTTTCAAGTTAACGTTACGTTAACTTACATTTATTGTAACAGTACACAAATCTGCGTTCAAATCATTCGTTAATAATGCTAGTTTTATCAAGAGATTGCATTTTCATTCTTTCTCCTTATTCATCATAAACAGCAGTGGTTTCAAAATCGTGTACATGTGGTGATTGCTCTGTTTCTGCGCTGTTATCTTCTTTCCTCTCTTCTCTGTCAGTGGTTTCACCGATAACACTGTTATTGCTAAAAATACTTTGAGGAACAATTGTTGAATGTTCAAAGCGATTTTTGGTGCTTCCGTTATTGCTTTCTCCTTGCTTCAATGATTCAATAAGCATTCCATCATCAACTTGTTCTCCTTCTTGAAGCAAACTCGACTTAGCAAAATAGGTTTCATCTTCCATCACTTCTTCTTCGTTCTCATATTTCAAAGGTTTGACAGAGTCGAGAAAGGTTGTGTTCTCTGTGGTAGAGGAAATGGATGGTGTTTGAGATAGAGAAACTTTTTCTGTAGAGTTTTGTGAATGATTTGTTTCAGAATTTTTCACTACATCTACGTCTGGTTCCAACAGCACGTCAATCTTGTCCATTCCATGGGTGCTGGTATCGTTGTTATTGCTAGATACATTTTGTTGCACCGAATCGGGAGCAGTTTGATTAGATAAAACAACTTCTTCAATTACTTCAACATCACTTCCTTCTTCATCATTCTCTACTTCAAATTCATCTTCTCCTTCACTTGTGGTAGGCATACTCGCATTCAAAGCGGAACTATTTTTAAACGCACCCAAACTATTGTTCAGGGAAGGATGGCCTTGAGCATCTTGAATATAAAGTGGTGTTTCCACCAAAATTTCTTCACTTTCTGAATCACTCAGAGGTTGAAGGACTCCTATACGCCCTGTATACATATTTGGTAAAAGGACAACACATTATACTTCATCAAAAGAATAAATATGACCAAGATTTAATTACAAAAAACAATATTTTAACTTCAAAACTTTTATGATCATTGTGAAGACTCAAGTCGTAGGTGGAAACCACCCTGGTCGATAATTTACTTTCATTCAATTCATTAAATTCAATGGTACCTCATTAGAATAAATTTGATATGTAGTTCTCCACATAATATTCAATTCAAACTTTAATGACATGCTTTAGCAAAAAATATAGTCATTTATAAATTCTCATTTGAAAATAACTTCATTCAAACATCGCAATAAACTTTTATCTCGCAATCAATGACAAGCACAAAGAGCTTTTTATAAACTCAATGGTCCAGCTACTTTTCTTTCGACTATTTTGTATAAAAGGTTCATTTGCTCGAAAGGATAATAATATATTATGTTCTTAGAAAAGGAGTTTTAATCACGTACACATTTTACTTGAATGGCTATAGCTTACCATAAACTGTCAGGGGCAAAGTAATTGTTTTCCAACTGGGTTCCACCGAGCTCCGTAAAGGTATCAGTGCGTTTAAGGCAATAATTTCAGAGAGCTGCGAAGTTGATGCAAGCTCATGATCTGGAGATCTTTCAGAGTTGTTGTTTGAACTGTTGGTTGAAGCATTATCACTAGCATTTCTGAATGTTGTAGCTTTTGTATGCGGCAATTTAATGGAGGCAATCACAGTTCGGGTCAATTTATCTACTTGTAATGTTTGGAATTCTGGAGCTGCAATAAATAATAAAAGACACGTTGAAAGAAAATACCTATGTATACCTATACAAACTGCATGAATATCAGATCAGTTTTCATTTGTTTAGAAATTTATCGAAAGTGTATTGCATTTTATTTCATGCAAACACTTTTCACTGTGAAATTTATTTATGGCCAGAGAATACTAAAAAGGATTTAAAATCCCCATTCAATAAGGTATTTATTTGCTGTGAGTTTTAGGAAAATAAATTTTTATAGTTGGTATTTTTCATTCAAAAACACATGAATAATTTCCAAAACTTTCACTTACTGATTTGTGATGTAGAGCCGTTCTTAAACTTAGCAGCCCATTGTACCGGATACAGGAAGAAATAGTATCCCATCTTCAATGTAACATTTAGTTGATCCCCTTCATAAATGGTTAGGCTTCCTGGGTCTTTCCCAACATAGGATATGAATTCTTTGTGACCTTCATTATTTTCATGGACAGCTCCAGTCAGTTGCAATAGTGCTGTCTCTGATGCTTTCAGTTTACCAAATCCCATTCTCATAACTTGGTCTGTTGCAGCTTCATCAGTGAAACCTCGTATTTC
The DNA here is from genome assembly GCA_036507315.1 of Lepidocyrtus fimetarius. Taxonomy (NCBI): domain Eukaryota; kingdom Metazoa; phylum Arthropoda; class Collembola; order Entomobryomorpha; family Entomobryidae; genus Lepidocyrtus; species Lepidocyrtus fimetarius. The sequence goes on along the minus strand of JAANSO010003112.1, from coordinate 5,629 downwards.
ATCGATCCCATCTGCAACACATCTTATCAGACCTGAGCCTCCTTTGTAAAATATTTTACCACAGAAATGAGTTTTCCGCTCGCAAAACGCTCGTGTTGAGTTTGAGTAGCCTCGACAGTTTTCTGACTGTGTGACAAAGACAAAGAAGAAAAGTTAAAAGCAGTAAGAAAATACGCGTATTTTATTCTGAAATTAATTTCTAAAGATCCTTTTCGTGCTTTATCTAGCAGCTCATTTCATTATGTTTACTTTTAAGAAACGTTCTGAAAAAACATTCGGTTGTATAAAAGGTCAACAAATATTTAATACTTCAAAGCGTTTTTGATGATCATTTCGTGATCATTTATATTTACAAGGACAACATGGAATGAAAATAGTCTCGTATCATAAACTACAAAATCTGGTTTGTATAAGTGATAAAAAAGTAAGCTGTTACTTGGTTGACATTGATTTATTGAGGTCGGTAAAAATGATGAAATGCATCATGTGTGCTCGAGATATGATCATAAATAACCTTCTATTTACTTTGGGAAACTAGCTATTTATTGGAGCCTATTATATTTCCAAGTCTCTCTCAATTATATGTTTTTGCTTACCTTCATCAAGCAGATTTTGTTAATCCTACATTCACTTGGGGTCCTACAACTTATAAAAGATAAACGACCAGGAGCTCCCAATTTGGATTTGCAAGTGAACGAATTTTCTCTCTTGTTGAATTTTATCCCACTGAGTTTATCAGCACGCTTACCTGGATAATGAATGGAAAAAAAAATCAAAGCTCATATAAATTTTTTAATTTATTTCTTGTCTTCTACCGCAATGGGTACATTATGTTATAAGGGAGCATATTATAGCCTAATTTAATTTAATTTTTCAAGCTGAAGTTGAGGTATGCTTTGTGTATTGATTTTGTTTTGCTGCATCCAAAACTAGAGCAATAAAGTTACACACTTCATTAGCTAAATTAAAATGCCGTATTTACACAATAAACCTATGCGCTAAGCAAACATTTATCATCTTTGAAATGTTTAATCTTTCGAATCTATATGTTAAGACCAAAATACGGAGCTTACAACGATTTTTAAATTAAATGCAAGCTTCAATCAACACTAAAACTGGGTATGCATATTCTGATGACATTTTACACGACACTTTTGACTGGAAATATTGTTCAAGATAAAAAGTAAGTAACTTTTTTTATTAAGTGTATATTATTTCATTAAATGTGGGAGGATTTGATTTGAAATTACATGACACACCTTTCATGTAATTTACTAAAACAGTAAAAGTGAACGTTGAGGAGCTTGAGTTTGTTTGGCTGATGCCTATCTGAACAAGAGCACAACAATACAAGAAGCTCTAGCTCACAGATAAAGAAAAAGAGCTAGATAAACTTACAATTTAGCCTTAAAAGATACGAAGTGCTGATGTCCCTTTTAGCAAACAAGTCTGCTTTTGGACTTTTACCACTTTTATTCTCGTTCTTAAAACTCGTGTAATGCTACAATTCAAAGTTAAAACAAAAAAGTGTCTGTACAGTAAAAAATGAACCAAAAACGAGCTTAATTCAAGGTGGTCTTTAATTGACAAGGCTATCCCAATCAAGGTATACATAAAAGGAGATTTGCAATTTGTTCAAAAAAGAAAATGCTCAACTTGCTTTTCAACGTATCCACTGTTCAAATCATATATCTAAATTGTCAATGTAATTTCATCATGAACCAAATGAAAAGAAACCAAATAAGTTAGTTAAAGTCTATTAAAAGTTTGCTTACGAATAATTCGATATTTCCAAGAGTGCAAAACTCTTCCATCCTTCTCTGAAAGGCACTGAATTTCTCCAGTTCTACCAGGCGCTGGAGCTAATTCCATGTAATTGGCAATATGAGACTTTTGTTCAGTTTTTTCCGTCGTTTCTACGTATATCGTCTGAGCGATCTCTTCCATAGTCATCTTCATCCAAGTATGAATAAATGTCTTGTGCTGCTGTCGGCAAAATCTCTTTCATAATCACTGGCTCGTCTGATTCGCAAGTTAGATTGAGCATTCCGGATACGTAGACTTCAGTCACCGGTGGAAAAACCTTGAAAACTAAAATGAGTTATGGTGAAATATACAAATCATTTATGGGTAGCCAAACATAGTTCGCGTCATATTATATGGACCTATTTATTTCTATTTCAACTCTGAATTAGTTGAAACATTTTTGGGGTTTTGAATCCAGTCCTCAGGTATGCGTTAATTTGCATTGTTGTGCATTAATCAAAAATTTTAGAAAGGTTTGGAAAAGTATTGTATGTGTCCTACATTTGTAGATACTTCCGAAAAATGTTTAGCATTCAATTTTTCATAAATTCATAGCATAATATTCTTGCACTTACGCTTTGGTTTGACAAGAGTGACAAAGATGAAGTCTTCAACACCGGCATTCCTTTTTCCTGTCTCATCTTCTACTGATCTCCCTCCAGCGTTGCTACTACCATCACTGCTGCCTCCTCTCAAGATTGGAGAAGCAATGCATTTATACTCCCCGTAAAATTCAGATAAATCTTCGGGTTTAGCAATTGATGCGTTTAGTTGAAAGCCGTACTTTGGATCAAACTGAAAGGTTCCTCCAGTATATGGCTATAAATATTTGTAAATATCAAAACAGGTTGGATGAATGAATGAAACAAAAGTAAACTCGAACGAGACACCTTATTTCATTAATTTCTACGGTTCCGGTTTTTTTCTGACAAGTTTTCGAACTGAACTAATCAACAAAATGCTATTTTCTCCTGTCTTGAGTCTATATTAATGAAGCAAAGCAAGTTTTATGAAAATCAAAAAACATTTTCTTAAAAACCTACATTTTTTGGCTGACATTTCATTTCATAATTCATTTCATGTTTAATACTAAATTATTAATTTCATTGTAATTTTAGGTCATTTTTAAGCAAACGCTGCTGGCGTGAGCTTTTAAAGTAATGAAAACTTTTTGGAATTCTCGAAATATGGTTTTTGAAAGTATTACAATCATATTTTGTGTTTTAGTTACATGAGTGGGTAGTGTAGTATTACAATTAAAAAATCAACTATATAAACCCTTGTGTATAGAGAAAGTAAAAATAATAGGGGAATAACATCATTGTTTATTAAATAGCACACCTGATTAATGGCTGAAGCGTTCTAAGAAAATTGAGCAATTTTTCATTGCTGTGAGAGACATGAATTTCTGTAGCTGACATTTATAAAATACTGCCCAGTTTAAATATATAAAAACGCGTATGCATAGTATAGGCGCGTTTGGTAAAATATAAGGTTGATGTCATTGTTGTTGAAGCGATCTTTTAAAAAATTGGTCACATTACAACCTAGAATATGGTACAAGTATGACTACGAAACAGAAACTAACTCTGCTCACCTTGAATCCTCCGTTCTTTACTTTCTTCAACAATCTCGCGGTAACATCTGGATGAGTAGTTACACAAGGTATTGTAACGACAGGAGTTGATACAATTTTATTTGTCTCGAAAGAGCTACTACTACTTGTTTTTCCAGGAGCCCCAGAAGTATTTGCATCATTATTAGAGGTAGGTTGCGTCCCACTTACACTACTCCTACTACCTTCCCGAATAGGAAACATTGTTATATTTTCGGGACCCAAGGGAAGCGTTAATGTCTTTCTGCTTTGAAGAAACGTTGGAGAATTCTTCCCTAATAAGAACGGATAAAAGCAAAAATGAACAAAGGCTAAAATGCTGGGGATTTGTTTTCAGTATTTCGTATAGTAGTTTTATACATAAAATGATTGTATTGCGCAACAAAAAACGATGACTTTTGGACTTTCTTTCTTTAAACTAATGCTTTCAAGGTTTAGGATGAAGTGAAAAGATATGACATGACTTTTATAGCATTTTGTCTGTGATCTTATTATAAGCAAGCTGGTTTCAAAGAAAGCAAATCTTTTAGTTGAATTCTGTTTTATCTTCATTTTCTTTACGACAGAGGATTGATTCACACATCACTGCATATTATTAGTAGCACTGACAGACAAAAATCTTATTCAAAGAGACAGTTAGATCATCACTCAAATGTTGCATGTAACGCAATGACAGTATAAATCCACATGCGAACGGATATCAAAGACTGAGAGAAGAGACTTACTTGAGGCGAATAAGTAAACCGTAGCGGAATTGCTGGAATTGCCAATCTCTCGACATGTATACCTTCCGGTGTGACGGGACAGTTCAGTATCAGACTGCTTGTTATAAAACGTGATTTGAGACGTGAGGCAATATGATATTGAGTCATCGTCGTAGTTTTGAATATCTACCGTGCTGGATTCTTGAAATTTAGAAGGCTCCTGGAATCACAGAGATGAAGTAGGTTTATTAAACACTTGCGAAATCCCTCGCTACTTAATTTATATTTTATATGGCACGTTGTAAACGCAGAGACACATTTACATTTCCCAAACAAATAAACACCCCAGTAGTTATTATACGTAATGTTGAACATGATAGTGCGAATTCTTTACAAAATCAACAAAGGCTTACCCCTTCTCCTTCATAAACCCATTCAACGTTGCGTGATGAAACACAAGCTAAGAATTCTTTATTCACGTTTGATACAACAACGTGATTAGCAACTTCTTCACTTCCAGGCCCACTAACCAGAGCGGCATGCTCCCTCCGGTAGTACAAGATCTTTGGCCTTTCTTCACAATATGTTTGGCCTTGAACAATGATAATTTGAAATTGATTAAAAACCGTTAACGCTATCCCCAAATTAAACAAGCGTTTAAGAAGGAGGCAGTTCCCACGCCTGAATAAACATCTACTCCACTTCATTTCCTCGGTGTGTGTGTGAACTTGGTATGAATGAGCAAGCAATTATCTAGTAGGTAAATATTTATCCAATTTGACTTAATTTGAAAGTAGCACAACTCAATTAACCGAATAAACACAGATAAGCACCCCCACTGCTCTACTATTTAAACAGCGCCAGGGTCACTTCCTCTTCATTTTGCAAGAAAAACATGAAACCGAAAGTATCATTTTATTATCTGCTTGCAAACAATGCCTTCTGTTGTGGCATAAATTTGAAATCCTGAGACAAGCTTATTGTCTCTTTGATATTTGATAACTGATCAGCTCTAAACACACTCGGGTAATGTAGCCGAGGACAACTGTATTTAATCTTATGGTTATTCAATAGGGTTTCATTTTCTAGATGTTGCAAAGTACAATGTGTAAACAAGATTGTTTAAAATTCAAAAAAAAAAATTCCCTTCCTGTGTGTATTTGGTTTTAGTTCTAAACTCATCTTTATTCTACTGCTGCTTTTTTCAAGTTCCCCTAACCTTGCATGATTAAGACGAAAAGGCTTATCCTCCCTTTCTTTTGCATTAAAAATCCTGTTTTTGTATATTTTCTGCCAGGGCATCTTATCTATTGATTGTGTAACCCCTTTTCCTGTTGCGTTGTTGTTAAAGATGTTTACAATGATGACCAATCTGAGGGAATATTTCATGATGTGCAACCATGTTTTTATTTCCATTTTTTGTTGTTCCTTGTGAGAGTGTAATAAAACATCCATCCATTGACTGTTTGCTTCATCAAGGACAGCATTTGGCATTAACATCATC
>JAANSO010003111.1:0-12058 GCA_036507315.1 Lepidocyrtus fimetarius | reverse complement strand
TATTCTATTCCTGCTCGAACAAATTCTTTACCCACTCCGTTCCAATCAGGTGTTTCAATTCGCAAATCGTTTCCAAATCCGTGATATTTAGCTGCAATTTTAATTATTATTTTAATTCATGAGATTTGAAATTAATTTTGCACACATTTTTATTATTATTCATACGATTTCCTCCTTCTTCATAGTCTTCGTGCATTTGAAAGTATTTCAAAACGCTGTTCCAATTCCAGCTCGGATCCCCTACAATTAATAAAACCAGAAACCTTTGTCAAACAACTAAATTTGTCACCTTTATCAGCAATTGCAGTTGTAGAACGAAGCAACAAGTACCTGTAATATTTCCCCAGTTGTCGAAATCGTTTTGGTGTCCTCGCAAATGTATCATTAGGTTTAACGTTCCAGTTCCTCCAAGAGTTTTACCTGCAGACCAACTTGATCGCTGTAAGACATTTCAATTAAAGCTTTTCATTTGAGGTCATCTTATCAAATAAAGCTAACATTACAAAGGTTTCACTTACCTGGTTAACACTGTTTAAAGATCCATGTGTTTGTGACACAGTCTTATGCATCCAGGTACTAACTAAAATGGTGGTAGTGGTGGTGGTACTAATACCTAACATACACTACTTATATTAGGTATTTAATGGGGAAAGTGGGAAATGTAGTGGGAACAAGAAGCGTGTCCGTTGGTTTGGTAGAACCATACCTAGTTTTTCATCCATGAAAAAAGTTCTTCCTTACAAAAACTTAACTATTAATTTTCAAAATTTATAACGGTCATCGTTAAATAAAATACACAAGTAATACTGCATGGTATAGGTTGTCAAGCAAAATACGTTTTACGATATTCAAATCTATTTTTCGATATTACCTTTAACTATTAAATTATAAAAAATGCTAACTACATTACATTAAAAGTGAAAATGTGGTGCATAAGTGCGGTTCTTTATTAATAAAGTCTAAATCTGGACACTAATGATAAATAGTAATGTGACCATGTGGTGATGTCATGAATGATTTATCGTCATCATTCGAAGAGGCCGTGCATCTTGAAGGATAGTACCGTCACATAACAAAGTAAGATATTATGTCGTCATTTGCTAATTCTTTTGATTAAAATTAAAATTTAACACATGTTGAATTAAATAATCTATAAACTTTTCTACTGCAAACAGGCATGGGTAAGAAAACCAATAAGGAAGTGGAAGATAAAATACTCAAGAAGAAAAATCCACATAAAGGTTATTCTGATATAAATAACAATATTTACCATTTTTTAAATTAGTATCTAAACTAAAATATTTTATTTTTAGTAAAATGCAATACTTGTCGTCTAAAAGGATATACCATATGCGACTGCATTTTCAAATATGAATGTTCGGATTGTCAATACAAATTTAAAATTGAATGGCCGCTGATAAGGCATCAATTACTGCAGGAATGTCATAGTAAGAAAACTTGCAAAGGATGTGGGTTTCAAAGCGAGGTCACTCAAGATTTTTTATTGCACTTGAACCGGTGTAAGGACATACCGAAATTTGTACGCAGTAAGTGATTAAATTATCAAATCAAGGTTAATTATCAATATTTATACACCTAAAGTTATGAATGATTTATCAAAAAATAGGAAGTTTTTGTCAAAAATGTAAAGTAACCTATCGTGGACACTACAAACACAATTGCCATTTGGAATATTCTTGTGAGGATTGTGGAATATGCTTTGAAAAAGTTGATGATTTAAGGGAACATGAAATTTCACAAAGTTGCAAACTTGTGAAAACTTGCTGCAAATGCAGTGCTTCATTTGTTAATCCGCCATCCTATTTGAACCACATTGCTGAGTGTAAATCATTAGGTGAGTCAATTTCATTACTATATTCCTACTGAAATTTATTACCGTGTATTCAATTGGTATCTAATATTAATACATATTTTTACCTTAAAGGACACGAAGGAAGGAAGGAAGGAAGTAAAGAAGCTAAAATAACTATTAATGTTTCACAACCAAAATCATTTTCCACTAACAATCAGGATCAAACTGTACATCCTAATGGCCAGGAAGATAAACGCAGATTTACGTGTAACATTTGCTTCCAAACATTCGGATATTCTTCTGGCCTATGCAAACATAGGAAAACAAATCATAAATGTACTAGCACATACTTTCACTTATCATGCCCTATGCTTTACCATTAATTTAATTACTATTAAATATTAATGTTTTAATTTCCAGTGCACCCTTGTTCCAAATGTCGGAAAAAGTATCGTATTGGAACTACTCATGATTGTGCTTCCTGTATTTCATGTGACGATTGTTTACTAACCTTTGAGGATCAACAATCGTTGGAACATCATATTAAGTACCAAGTTTGCAAAACTGTGAAAGTTTGTCAAAATTGCAAACTTGTCGTTCCAAAAAGAAATCTCTATCCGCACATCAAACATTGTTACAAGGTTCCTAATAGACTAACTGCAGGTATGTTACTTTTATAATTTATATGCCATCATTTCTTATAAAAACACAATTTATATTTTCATTTTAAGTAACTTGCAACGAATGTGGTGACAAATATTTCGTGTCAAGCCGTGTCAAACACAAGTGTCATTCCAAATGGCGATGTGCTGGCTGTGGATATTCCTTCTCATCCGAGACGCAATTAAGAACGCATAGGAAAATTCAGCAATGTAAACAAATCAAGACTTGCAAGAGATGCAATATTGATTTTACCAGCCAAAAACTGTTCACAAAACATTTGAAAAACTGCACTGGGCCATTAAGTCAGGAAATTGATGAGGAAAAACCATCGAGCAACAATGATCAAAATGAAGACCCAGGAGTAAATGAAGGCACTAAAAATGATATAAAGATACAAGAGAGTTGGAAAGAAAGAAAGAGAGGTTATTCTGATATAAATAACAATAATTACCATTTTTTAAATTAGTATCTCAACTAAAATATTTTATTTTTAGTAAGATGCCACCCTTGTCGCGCACAACAAAAGACAATATGCGACTGCATATACGAATATGAATGTTCGGATTGTCAATTCAAGTATAAAGTTGAATATGCGCTGTTGAGGCATCAATTACTGCAAGAATGTCATAGTAAGAAAACTTGCAAAGGATGTGGGTTTCAAAGCGAGGTCACTCAAGATTTTTTATTGCACTTGAACCGGTGTAAGGACATACAGAAATTCCTACAAAGTAAGTGAATTCATTAGCAAGTCTATGTCTAGGTTAACTAAATAAAATTAAAATATTAATCAACATTTAACTTGTTAAAACAGCTAAAGCCTGCAATAAATGTAGATTGCCCTATCGCCCAGGAAGTAAACACATTTGCCATTCAAAGTATACTTGTGAGGATTGTGGAGCAGGATATGAAAATGATGAGGATTTAAGGAAACATCAAATTTCACAATTTTGCAAACTTGTGAATAGGTGTACCATATGCAGTTTAACATTTACATATCTAACAGCTTATTTAAACCACATTGCTGCTTGTAAATCATCATGTAAGTAAATAACATCATTAATGCAGTAATCCACTATTGATTGTATTTAAATACGAGATGATAATTACTAAGGTTTTTATTTGTAATACTGTGTCCACCAAGATAAAACCAGACCAAGGTGTAACTTCTGTTTTAAAACGTTTGCTGAACAGAAGAATCTATACTATCATTTAAAAGCATTTCATAAAGGTAATCATATTTGAGTGTTTATTATTACAAAAATAATTTGTCATTAAAACAATATAACACTAAATGTAACATTAACTATTAATATTTTTAAATGTATTATGTTTTATATTAACGTAATATCTAACGTTTAATAATGTAAAAAATTACCATTATTTCTGTTAGTACCCTGTTTTTTATGTTTCCCTAGATGCTTGCAAGAATTGTGGCGATATAAATTTGATAAACATGAAACACAAGTGTGATTCCAAATATCAATGTGTTAAGTGTGGATGTTACTTCTCAACGAAAAACCAACTTGATCATCATTGGAGGAAATGTAAAAAAATCAGTATTTGCAAAAACTGCCAGAAAGAGTTTCCAAATATTTATATGCTCAGAAATCATTTGATACTTTGCAATCGTGTTGGTGTAGTTAAAGGTTTGTTATAGTTTGTATGTATACAAACATTTCACTTCACCTGAGTATATAGAAATCGAATATTTATTTTAATGTATTAATGTTTTCAGTTTTTTCAGTTACAAAGCCGTTAAAATGCAATCTATGTGGCACGCAATATAAGAAATTATATTCAGCGCACGTTAAATCTTGCAGAAGTAAGTAACATAATGATACCTAGCTATGTTAGTATCTGGCTTACTTTAAAAATCGTTCAATTATGCTATTCAAAACAAATTTATATTCTAAATCATTTTTATTTTGCAGATAAAATTAATTTCAAGAAGCAAAAATGTCGGTTGTGTTTTAAAAGGTTTAAGACCAAATCCGAATTAAACCAGCACTCTTTGGCTCAATCATGCAGATATGTTAAGCATTGCCTGCATTGCAAGAAAATATTTTATGGATTTAAGCGTTTTGCAGAACATCTTACCAATTGCAAATTAGTAGGGAAAGGTACTAACCATTTATTTTTATTACTTTTTATATTTATATCCAATGCATTTCACATAAGCTTTTATTTTAAATTAACAGGTATAAATGATGGAGTAAATGATCTGGAAACATTGGAATCAACAAACAAAGAGAATGAATTACCTGAAAATGCTTACTTACAACCTTTAAAGCTTAAGAAAGGAAGGTGTTGCTATTGTTTTGAAACATGTTCAACAGCGGATTTTAACCAACATGTTCAAACGTGTGCATCCGTTACCCTTCAATCTAAAATTATCTGCCAATTATGTGGTGGTATATTACTATCTCATTTATGTCATTTTATTCATTTTAACACACGCTGCATGAAATCAAAATCACGAAAGGGTTTCGTTTGTGGTGATTGTTCGTACATTTCCTTGAATAGAGAAGATGTTATTTTACATAGCGAACAAAATCATCGTAAATTTATACAAGGTACGTCAGAAATAATAAAAATAGATTTTGGTTGCTATTCTTGTGGTCAATTGTTTGGTAGAGATGAAAATTTTGTTAGGTATCATGCAAAACATTGTAGTATCAAATGTAACAAAAAAAGTAACTCTAAACGACCTAACGATAGTGACACATTAAATACACCTGAGCCTCCACTAAAACGTGTATGCATTGAAATTGAGAATATGCGAAATGAACCTATCAAAATTCCTACTTTGGGCTTACTACTAGATTAAATGTAAACAAATACAATTAGAAAAATACCTTTGTTATAGTTAGTACCTAAATTTATGTTTTTAAAAAATTTAATAGTTACATGCTATATAGATAATTCTGAATGCTAATGTAACAATAATTATTTATTATTTATATTAATAATCTTTCAATACCCAATACAAAACATTTGTTATACATATTTCAAAATCAAATTTAAATTTCCTTACGTTTCAATATTATTTAAGTCATAGATATTGAATTATACAAAATTATTTTATTTTTAAAGTAAATGTATTTTATTAATATTAAATTATAAAGCAAATGTATTTTGTAACTATTAAATTATAAAGTAAATGTATTTTATAACTATTAAATTATTACATTATTGTATACAACATGTTTTAGTTTGAAAAATAATTCGTGTTTATATATCATGTATTAATCCTCGTCCGAACTAGTACTACTAACCTCAAATTCTCTAGGGTTCGTTTCATGCAGATTTTTAACTACTTTTGATCTCTTGTGTTTCAAAACATTTCGCTTTCTAATTTCTTCACTTACTTGCATAGCTTTTTGCATAGTTTGTTTTGAGGTCTTAAACTTAGCAGTAATTTCTTCAAGTCCCCAACCACCAACGCAATCTCCAGGCTCACATATAGTAGCTTCCGTTGAGTTATGGTTGAACAAAAGTTGACCAGAATCTATGAAGTGTTTTATTTCCAAAAGTTTTTCCTTGCTGCACCTATGCATGTGTTCTGATGATAAAGCTTGGTTAATTAAATAAGTTTTCTGCTTTCGAGATGTTGCTAGTGATTCATGGACATACGCCATTAAGAAAGCCTGAAAATAATAATCAAAAATGCATTAAAATTTCATATTCTAAAAGACAAAAATTTTACATACATACCAACAGAAATCCTTCATCAAACGCGATTGCCCTAATATCGGTTGAACTGCATCTTCTAGCCAAAAATATCCTAGTCCTTTTTGTTCTAATGAAATAAATTTCATTTTTTGGATCACTAAAATGTTCCCGTCTGTATCCATTAGGTTGATTTGTTCTACCAGCGTATATATATATGTCTCGTGTTTCCAGTAATTCTTTTATATGGGTCTTGTTTTTCTTCGTGCCTTGATCATCATCATCATCAATTAAGACTAACACGTAGGTATAATAGGTTTGACGTGTAATGGGCCAGTATTGTTCAAAAAACTCAAACACTTTGTTTACGGATTGACGATTGAATTCATGATCTTCTTCATAAAAATTCCTTGCTTCGACAAACAAATTATCAAACCATAGATCATTTTCAGTAGCCTGGTAAAGGTTGCACCTATATATAAAAATTAATAGTTAGATACTAATTTATTTGGTGGTATTTTATTATATGTTATATTGCATTTATATCTTACATATCCAAAAAGTTTGTTTCCTTTGCATCGTCTTCGAATTTTGAATCCACAAACGATTCCAGATTTATGTGCCACAGTTTATCTTTGTATTTGCAGTTTTCGTTACATTTTTCGCAAAAAACACATTTGGGATTTTCAACAACAATTTTCAGCTCTCGCTCTATGTATCCTTTGAGTTTACCCCATAAACTCTTTGAAATACTAGATAACAACGAATTTTTTTTCCATGGAAATAACGCCCTGATTGTCAAATTCTTCCATTTATAGTGAGCCAATGTCAGTATAAAATGAAACAGCAAAAATTTAGATATTAGTTCCCACCATTCTTCTGGATCTTCTGGATGAAATTCAAAGCTCTTTGTTGCTTGATAAATGAAATTATGATCTTTTCATAGTTGATTATACATCAAGGACCTTCTTGTATAACCGGAGTAAGCAATAACCAAGTCCAACACATGCCCCTTGTTATTATCATGTTTAAATCGGTCTATTAGGTGATTTCCCTCAAGGAAGTGTGTGGGGATGAAATACAGCCGCACATTTTGCAACTTCAGGTCTGTTCGACCTTGAATAAATCTGTAATGCTCTGTTGTTGAATTTCCGGCATAACCTGCAGTCTCATACCTCGTTGTTTTGTAACTTTCTTCTTCTTCTTCGCCTGGGATGTCGTCTTCATCGTTGTCATTGTCAATTTCTTCATCTTGGTCATTTCCTTCAGTAACCTCTTCGTCTGGAATGTAGTCTTCATCGTTTTCATCTGAGAGAGAAATTACTTCAAATTCATCTATTTCCATAGGTTCCGGTTGTTGCTGCTGGTTTTGTTTTGCTTCCGCTTTCTTTCTCTTAATATGACCTATCATATCAATAGCATTATCAACAATTTCGATAGCTGGTTCCCCGACGCTCATGTTAGAAGGGTCAATTGTGTCGTTGTCCCAGTCAAATCCTTGGATTCTGGAAGAAAGTCCTTGGTAAAGTAGAAAGATTGATGTTTTTATTCCTAAAGCTGCAATTCGAACTTCCGGCTCCGCCTTGTTAGGTCCGTATTCCGACAATTCAAGATAATTTGATATTTCCCTCGGATTTGCGGCATAAATAAGACGTTTAAGCCTATTAATTTCTTCCAAACTAACTTCACTTTCCATTATTGAATATTTAACGACCAATACCACCAATCACTATTAATGTTTTGCTATTATAACGTTTATCAATTAAACAAGTGATTAATTTGATAATTTTTGTAAATATTAATAGTTAATCAATCGGAAATCAAAGTGATACGTTTAATTATTATAAAAATTAATAGTTAAAAAATGCTTTTCCAAGTATCGATCACTAAACAGGATCATACCCAATTTTTGGTGTCAGTTTTATATGTAAGGACATTAGAAATATTTGTGATGAGCGTCAAAATGCTGTACAAAGAGATTTCGCTTCAATGCATTCTCTCCCTAGCTCCAATCGATGCCTTTAAATTATGCACATTTGTTAGACATCATGTAATTAAACAACTTACCGGTAGATGGAAAGGTACTAAGTGATTACGTGGTATTTATTTTTAGTTTTTATTTTAATGTAAGGATTACTGGTAAATATTAGTTCGGGGCATTATGAAAATAGTGGGAACGAGATGGCTTTGAATGAATAATGATAATTTTTGTTATGATATGTTTTTTCAGATAATTAACGTAAATAATGCTCATTATTTTAATTGTAGTCCATTTTCAATAACTATTGTTTTATTCGTATTTATACATCTCATCGTTAAGACTAATTAGTATTGTTAAACCATAAAATATTTCAAAAGAAAGTATAAAAATATTACCAATAAAGCGATATGTATCTCACTTACTTTTACAAGGTAGCCTATCACCTGTCAAGTGCTTGGTTGCTAAGCCAAACGATGAATTCTAACTATTATTTTTCTCAAAAATCAACAAACTCGACAAATCGTAAAATCAACAATTTAATTTACAACCAAAAGTTGACTGATTTGCCATTTAAAATCGTAAAATCAATAATTCAATTTTCTACCAACGGTTGACTGACTTGTCAATTGCCTAACTATTAATTTTTATAATTTTTTTCCGCAATTAAACCTAACTATTATTTTTTAATAAAACCAATTAATTTAAATAAAATCCACCATGGACGAGTTGGCCCCTATTTTGGACGCCGACAAAGTGGAAAAAGTCATGTTAATGCTGTCATTTCTGTTAAGAGTTGCTTTTCCGGTCAACTACTTGTTTGAACCCCTCTATCATTCAACAGCAACTGTAGAAGCAATGGCGAAAAAATTTGTTCCCGGACCCAACAGTGAACACGAATTCATACCAAAAGACTGGACATACCTTTGGGAACTTAAACCTATAGCGGACAAGTTAGGAGTTTTCTCAAGACAATTTCTTAAAGCGGGGACAAGGATTCTAACTGTTCTTGGGGAAGTGTTTCGTCGGGTTGATTTTCCTGTCCTTAACGTCAACTGTGTAGTGTCCAGCTCAGGAATGGTCATCTGCTTTGATAAGCATGGATCACTCTTTTCTGTGGTGAGGGCATCATGTCAAGCTAACTGCAAACTCATTTCTGTTTGGCGAGGAAAAGAAGAGTTTGTATTAGTCGAAACAATTAGAGACGTTGATAAAAAGGAAGAAGTTACAGTCGACTTCAAATATTCTATAGCTGTTGGATATACAAAAATGGTAATGTAGATAAAACTGTAATCATTAACTTTCATTAGCAATCTTTACTGTAATAAATATTTTATTTTCAGGAGTGTCATTGTGGACAGCCAAAATGCAGGATTGCGCTCGCGTATGCCACGGATGATCTCCAGAAACATCACTGTCGCCATTGTAACTTAGATTTCAAAACAAGTCTGTTGAAAAATGAGCATCTTATCATCGATCATGTGCACGGGGGTGAGCTTTTTTGTCCTCATCCAGGGTGTCAGTATCCACAGTAAGTTATAATTACCGTATTTTCACTTAGTATCGTACTATTTTTATTAATATTCTTCATTTATTTATTTTATTTTTTGTGCCTCAATTATAGCTCCTTTAAACACTTTTCAAACTACTACCGACATATGAATCAGCATCATGATGGACGTGACTTTCAGATTAATGGGATCAACTACCTTCGTTACTACCCATGCCCTCGAAGATGTGGGTATATTGCACCGTCTCCATCTGACTGGGTAGAACATGCTGAGGTTTGTACTGCTCTATATCTAACTCCGACCCAATCTGCTATTTTAGAAACCCAAGCAGCAGAAGAGCAGGCAGGGTTAGAGGAAGACTTGGTAGAAGCAGAAAACGCAGCTTTAGAAGAAATGGAGGAAGATCAGGCAATGTTGGATGCAGATTTGCAAGAAGCTGCAAATGCAGTTACAAGGCAAATGGAAGAAGACAATGAAGCTGAAACATGTCATCAAGACGTGGAGTCAGATGTGGATGTTGAAAATTGCTCAGATGCGCAAGGTGACAACCAAAATCAAGAAGAACAAGAACAAGACATCCAACGTCAGTCATCGCCATCTAAATCACCAACATGCAGCGAGTCAAATAGAAGATCTGCTTCTAAAACTCCTCCAAGAGCACCATCTACTCCAACAAGCTTTGATGATAATCAATCTTCTTCAAGACAACGACGATCTTCATCCTCTAAATCTTCTTCAGGATCTCAACGCGTTTCAATATTCCCTCCATCTCCTAATTTTGTACTACCCAACTTTCAAACTTGTCCATCCAACTTGTCCTACCCCCCACCACCACCTCCACCACTACCCCCAACACCGCCAAAATGGAGTCCTGGAAAACATAAAAATCTTCAACATCTTTTCAACGCTCAACAGGCACTTAGAAAATCACAAGGAAAAACTGAAAATATTAGACTTCATGCAATCTCCACACCACAACCTAATTCATGCAACCCGGCCACTACCACTTCAACGTTATCCCGGTCTCCTGCAGCCAGTACAAAGTCTCAAAAGAAGGCTTCTCCAACTCAGCAGCATCCTGGTGGTTTTGGATGTCGTGAATATGCACAAAACGTTTTTATTGAGCCTTCAGCTTCCCGTGTTCTACGATCACAGGCTGAATATTTGCATATGTTAGCAGATGAAGCCAGCAAACGGGATAAAGCTTGGCGAATGGCCCTGAACATCCAACCTACTGCTTGTCCACAACCAAATGTTGAAGAGCAATTGGACCAAGACTATTGTGGAGATGATCAGGACGTGGGAGTCAGATCAAAAAGACAACGTAGTGAATCAAACAGCGAAGAGGATCCAAACTCTCCAAGCAAATCCGGTAACCCACCAAGTCCTATCTGCAAGCCTCTTAAAAAGAGACCTCACCGTGATGACCGTGACGACCAAGGAGAAGGTGGCATGAATCTTGTTTGAATCATAATATTAACTAACTGAATAACGTTTACGGACCACAACATACTTATTCAATCATTTATTTTGTCATACTACTTTCAAAATTACTGTTATATTTTAATCACTACTCAAAATTCTTGTATATTTCAATTTCATACTACATCCATTTTCAAATTTAACTTTACAGCATTCCAAAAATCCAAACAAATAAAGTAATTTAATATAACACATATTTTCGTACAACATTAGTACCTTCTTTTTAGTTAGTACCACTCTAAAAATACTAATATTATAATTAATTTTCCTCATTAGGAACACACTTTATTCTTAGCATTTGAGGTTAATTTATCCTCCTGCACAAACCCAAAGTTAATAATTTTATTTCCATCCTTGTAAAGCATATTACCCTTACAAGCGTTCAAACGGTGATTTTCGAATGATTGTTTTCTTGCAAACTTCTTTCCACAATCTGGACATTCTTCCTTTTCTTTCATTTCATGACACTCCCTTAAATGCCTGTACAAGCTTACCCTTTGCGCAAAATTCCTGTATAAGTATATAAAAAATATTTTTTAACTATTCATTTTACTAAAACAAAAGCAGACTCACTATTCATAATCTTACTTATTGCAAGTTGAAATGGGGCATTTATAATATTCCATCTTTTTAACTTTTTGCGGAGTCATTATTTCAATTTCTGCAGAATGTTCATTCAACATGTGATGTTTCAAATCTGTAGCATTAGCAAAACTTTTATCACGCTCTTTGCATTCTTGAACACCGCACCGAAACTGCGATGTAATGTTTTTGACACATCCTTCCTCGTCACATGAGCAATCCTGCGTATCATTAATAAATCAAGTTAGGTACTAATTGAAAAGGTGGTGCAAATTCCTTTGTACAATTTTCTAAATTATAAGAAATATACGAAAGGATATTTTAATAGTGCAATAAAACTTACGTAATCCCGATGTTGCA
>JAANSO010003110.1:0-12059 GCA_036507315.1 Lepidocyrtus fimetarius | reverse complement strand
AGAACTTGTTTTATATCAAAGAAATACGCTTTGTGCCTGTTACGAACACTCGATTATCTACGCATTGCGTTGACCAGTTAAGAGTCATCGACTCTTAAACTTGTTATTTACTGGTAGCTTTCGCGTTTTCCTTATTAATTTTCCTTCTCCGTCGTTTTCTTTCCATATTGGCTTCTCTACCACCTACATCAACCAGAATCAGGTACAATTGTTATGATTTCTTGGAGCAATGGAAGGTAAAGATTCCTTACACACTTTCGGTTACAAGAAAAGATTACAAGTAGACTGTTGTAGAACAAATCTGAGCTTTTAACATTAGCGGCAAAGTTTTTTCCTGCAACAAATCGTTTCCAATGCGTCTGAATCATACACGGGATAAATTGGAACGATGATTTAGTTATTAAATGTCAAGCTGAAAAAAGGGGACGTCATGATAATACATATTTCCAAAACGTATTCATATTCATTCTCCTAACAATTTCCATATAGCAAAAGTTTATTCCTATTCATGTATAAGGTAAGCATTTTTTATTCATTCTTTCTCCTTCTCTTCCGAATCCAACCCTATCTTTGATTAGGTATGTACATACCACTATATCTTCGGATATTGCCATTTGTATTACTATCCGCACATCCTTATCATGATCATCTATTGTACTTCATTTCCAACGATTTAACATGATTTGAATTACGTATTACAAAACGCTTAAACTTTTTTCCTATCCCTTTCTCCTGTCTACACTGATACATGTCAAACCTCCCATAAAATCTCCTGGGTCGTTTTCCAATCATTTTTCAAAGAAAATCTATTTCATATTTTAAATGCCAATTCGCTTTCCAAAACCTAACTCGTTTCAGACAAAAAATTTAATTGTTATGAAAAAGTAAAAGTACATTTGACAGGACAAGATATGAGGCTTATTGAAGTTGTGCTTTAATTTTTTCAAGTTCCACACTTGAAACCCCCTTTTTCCGTTTGCTGATTTTCTATTTTAAAAAATCTATCAATATTATTAGGTGTTTTAACTTTGAATTGCGCTAAAAAATCAGAAAAAAATAAAACATCAGAAACAAAGCACATCTCACACTCAATCATTTCCCGGTTTGATTGAAGTTGACATGTACCAGGATAGCGGATTAACATTGAAAATACAAAGCCATTTGAAAAGACGGCAGGCGGTGTACTACAATAGCGAGATTCGGGAAGGCATAAAGGGTTCCTTCTCCTTTTTCTCTCCTGATTTTTGTATCAATTTCAAAAGAAACGAGGGCCAAATTCATACTCACATTAGTATTTATATTTCTACCCACCGCTATGTTATTAGTATTCTACAATGAATTGGGAGATGACGAAATTGATGTGATATTTGGGCATAACTCCTTTTGTTTACTCACTTTCATATTATGATGGATTGAAGTTTCCTCATGAGCTTTCATATTAATCTAACTGGTAAAAATCCAGTTATTGAGCAGAAAAACGACACCAGTTTATCATCATCGTATTTGTGTAAATAGCTGGTAGCAGTTTCTTCACTCACTTAGCAGTATTGATATCACTTTTGCTGGAGAATAAAAGCTTTTTAAGAGGTTCATTAGCGATTACATTAATCCTCAGGGGATTTGCATAGAATCATTGTATGATATACAATTGTAGCATTGTGGCAAGCTTTGATTTAATTCGTAAGAGAAAACTTTAACTTGGTTCCTTTTCAGCTTTCATTCAATAAATGGCGATAACCAATAATCGAATTTATAGAGAATGTGTAAGGTATTTTACATTGGAGGCATAAGAAATGTTTTAAAAAATTAAATTAAAAAAATAGCGCATCTTGCTAAAGTCTACATGACTTGAATGATTACATCCATGCTTATATTTGTAATAATTTGGACTCCAAGTTTTCATTTTTAATGGGCCTGGGTGAAGATGATTTTTTTTATTAAACTATTTGTTTCTCTCAAACAAACTACCAGCTCATAATATTTTTTAAAGTTAAAGAAAAACAACTTTACAATCTGTACAAAAGAAGTGCAATTTAAGTGTGCACTGCAGCCAAAGAGTTTACTCATATTTTTTTCAAGGGTACATGCTCATTCCAATTGTAAATACTAAAGATTGGCAAAGGATTTGTTGAGAGAAGAGTAATAATCTGCATAACTAACTGTTCAAACAAGAGATAATTAGAATTCGCGCGTGCTTCTTTGAGGCACCCATTCAATAGACGTTATCTTGTCAGTGTCATTTTTTCTTATTTCCTAATGTAGGAAAGATGAAGAGGAGCAGTAATGTAATTTGAGCTTTGCCTTCGTCATCGTTGTCATCAAGATCGTCATCATGAGATCATCCAATTCTTGGTTGGATGAGCAAACAACCAACAAATAATGCGTTGAAAGTGCGCTCATAAAAATGGAAAAGTTTCAGATGTCAACAGAGAAGAATAAAAGCGAGAGTGGAAAGAGAAAGAAGTAAAAATGAAAGTGAAATAGAGAGCTGAAAAGCTAACTTGAGATGAGAGTTGATCATCACTGAAGAGAAAAAGGGGTGTTTATTTGACACGCATCATTTGTACAGAGGGATGGAGAAGCTCAGAGATGCATTCACAACAGTTGTTAAAGCAAAAGTATAAAGAAAGTATAAAGGAGTGAGTTCAACTAATAGTGAATTCTCACTCAATCTTCATTTTCGCATCATTATTAGAGAATAAAATATAAAGTTGCTTTCAGTTAACTTTTTAGTCCAGATCTGACAAAAATCAATGCCAAGTCAAATATCAAAAGTCAAAGTCATCAAAGACGGCAAATTTTTTCACAAATTAATTTTTACGTAGATTTAAAATTAATTTAGATTATTTTTTAACAAATTAAGCCTCAATCAATCACATTTACTATTTTCTAAAAGATACCAGCACTTCCCATATCAAGGAAAGCATCACACTTTCAATATTGAATTATTTTACTTTTGAACGTTATCTGAAAATAAAAAACGCTACTTAAAAGATCTGAACCAAATCTGTTTCAAATGCTGAACTTGAACCGTTTTTATTCTTACAAGAAAACTGGATATTGGGTAATCCCGAGCAATATTGGAAGTTGAATGCTGTAAAACCTACAATAAAAAGTCATTCTCATAACAAACTATTCTTCCTCCACAACTTTGAAACAATTTCTTTGGAAAGAAACAACAAAAACACGCAATCCACTCCCGTAGGATTTATCTGGATCTGTCACTCATCAGTTCAATTTTGAAAGCATCAGCAAATTGTTTTGTACCAGACATCTGCATGGAAAAGAATCCCGGTGCAAGCGATCACACATTGTCTAGGGTGTGTCTGGCAATCAATTGTCTTTTCTGTCATCTTGAAAGTTTGAATGTCACAGGCACGGGAAGTCTTGAATGCTTGTGCTTGCATGCCTAAGCACTATAAAGATTTGTCTCATATTTGTCTTTTCTTGGAATTTGGAATGCAATTTGGCAAATTGAATGCGTTTAGTGCGTAACTCGTGAACTTAATTCAAATTTTATTATTAACCAAATTTTTTTGGCTTTAGTTTAATTATAGTATGCTAATTGTGTAATTAAAAGAAGAATTATTGTATTTAAAACCATTCCAATTTAGGTTTGCGCGTAGGAATTGTGCTGGTGAAACCATTCATAAATCTAGCAATTTCTTCTTTTAATAACATCATCATGATATTTAAACCAGGTGTCTCCCGGACTGTATGCCTCAGCCGGGAAAAGATAACCCACTGGATTGTAATTTGGATCGAATCCATAATAACACTTATCCTTATTTTCGATGCACCATTTCCTCCATTTTTCTGGCATAATGTATCGTCCTTCTCCCTCTACTCGAGCTTTTATTCGTAATTTTAATATTTGCAAAACTTCCGGATTTTCATCAAGATTAACTTCGATTTGCGTTTTCGGATCGACTTTAATCCCATGATAGTTTACCATAGTTGTTGAAGACATAGATTCTGATGATGACATTGATGCGGATTCTTCTTCTTCTTCTGCGGTTGAAGAAGTAGACTCTGATGATGATAATGTTGTGGAACGTTCTTGTTTTTCTGTAGTTGATTTTATAATCTTTTTGGCTCCTTCGCAAGGTCCAAAATCCTTTAATTTTAAATCTACCAAAAGAAAAACTAAATTAGGTAGGTATTTGTTTTCAATAATTGTCAAGATTAATAGCTTTACCTCTTTTACATTGTTGAGCGCACCACAAAACGCCAATGTTTTTGTAAATTACTCCATCCGTTCCACAAACAATGTAATATTTCTCACTAGCTGGGCATTTGGAACACTTTTCCTCTAACTGATCTACATCTGTGTATTCATACATACCTTCATCCGATTCCTCATTTTCATCAGAAACACTAGAATCCTCATCATCTTCAGCATCTTGATTATCAATGCCTGAACTCTTACCAGGAGCAGCACCCTTTGTAGAATTAGATTCCATCTTTGAATCAGTTGCACTTTGTTCCTTTCTAATATCCTCCGTCGCTTCGGCAGGTCTCCCATTTGCAAGCTCAATTACGCTCTCAAACACAAACAGTAATAGAAGTGAAATTAAAATAACAAAACTATTTTGAGAAAATTTCATGCTTACTTGTAAAATTGGCTTGTTAAAATAATCGAAATATTAGGCATTTGAAATATTGATAACTTTGACAGTTAATTTCAAGGTCAGTTTTTTATGTGCTGTGTATTGTTCATTTCTAAGAAAATACAATTGAAATACTTAGAATGCAAAAGAACTCTAATTTTAAATCATTTTGGTTCAATAGACAATTCATAAAGTATTTTTATGCAATGGTTTTTAAAATATTATACATTTTATATTATTTTTAAGATGACAACGTCTCGCCTCGTGTTAATTGTCCCATCAGATCATGTAATATTTTCACCCCTCTTTAATTACATTGTGTAACCTTTCAAATTTCTCCACTCTCACAACATTTATCACTTGATAATGATTGTGAAGCTGCTTTGCATTCAAAATTATTTGTCCAACCAAAATGACCTTTGCTCTTACCGCATAGTACGCACCCCTCAACAACTCAAACTATTTAAATTTCACCAAAATGAAAGCTGAAAAGCATCTAAATAAAAATTTAAAGGAAATTATCAACATCAGGAGGGACGAATGTTGAAAGCAAAAGATTGCTCTCAAGGAAGCATAAGTAATGTAGCATGAAAAGTCTTGAAACTTTGTTGAGATTTTCAACTTGAAATGAAAAACAACAAAAACAGAAGCAATCACTCCCTGCTTTCTCCGTCACTTGGCGTTATCTTTACAAGAAGAGAAAGAAAGAGTATGAGGGTAATGTAGGGGAGAGCAAGAAACAACCACGAACATTGCACATTTTCTAATTCTCTTACCAGCAGCAGCAACCCTCACAAAACCTAATTAATGTATAATGCATCATTCCATCAGGGAAGGAGTCCATAAAACTTTCCCTTTTCCCATCCATTATCTTTAGGACGTTCTTGAAGTTTCTACTCTTTGTAAAATATTATACACAACAACAATCAAGCCCATATAGACGAATATGATTTTGGCTGATTCAAAATGTTAGTGAAATCATGCACAGCATCATCAACTATTGCACAGGTAATAATTTTGAGTTTTCTCTTCTTCAAAGTTCAACATTTTTGTATTTTCATCATCACCGTCAACAACGTCATCAATGCTGCATTTTCTATTTCTTTTCGAAAAAACGTTTCATGATTGAAGAAATTGAGAGGAAGAAAAGGCTCAATGTCTGTTTTAGGTTGAGTTGATGATAAAATAAAAAATAAAGTCTGAAGTGAGCGACCTTTATTTCTTTTCCCATGTGGAATACTTAAGAGAAGAGGAGTGAGAGGACCAAAAACGCCATAAAACTGGATGAAATTCATTTCTATCACCTTTTTACTTTCATTTTCCTCTTGCGCCCGGAAAATCCCCTCTCTCGTATCCTTTTCATGCCTTGAAGAGGAGCTTACCAAGGATGATATGATGATTTTGTTGTTAAAAAAGCGTAGACCACCTCAATTCATTGCCGATTCTAAAAGAGCTATCTACACCGCCGCCAATGAAAGAGAAAATGCATTTTCCTCACCACCACCACCAAAGCCATCCAATATTACAAATACTGCAACCTGCAATTTGGCTCAGGAATAGTTATTATTCTATGCAAGAGGATTATTACATGATGGGGCTTTTTCACATTGGGGTAAAGGGAAAGGTAAATTTTATCTTCACACAAAGGAAACCCCAAGCCAATTTCCTTTTCCGACGAAACTTGTACTCTCTTCAATTCTCTTTAGAGCTGGTCTCTGCGTCTCTTCCCAGCGATTCATTCAGTCAGACACCTTTTCCAACTCCCGTGATGAGACGAGAAAGTTAGTAAATATATATTTACATTGTCTTTTTCAAATTATTTTGGGCAATGTTCTTACAATGCAACGTGGGGTCTCAAGGGGTATTTAAGTAGTTAACTGACATGTACACAGCAACTCAATTCTTTTTACTTGAGAGATAGAAAAAGATGCTGGGCTTAGAGAAACATAACAATGAAGCAGAGAGAAAGTTACGTAACGAAAATTTTCAGTTTCCTTTGCTCTTTCTGTAATACGCCACCCGCATCCAAACCTTCTTTAAGTGAGGTTTAAGTGAAAGCGAAAGCAATATTCAGACAACTTACATTTTGTCACCTTTCTTTGAAGAGAGGGTGAGGTGTGAGAAGGGAGACAGTGAAGATGAAACTAAAAATCAGCCAGTCATTAGGGAAGATTTTAGTTCTTGTTCATTTCGACTACACTCTAACATGCTTTCATTATTATTTCAGAGTGCTTCAAGTTTCTGTTATGCATTTTTACTTTATTTCTTGTAAACTTTTTGATGAATAAGAGATTTATGCAAGCGTGTTTTAATGCAATGCTACCTTGCTCAAAAAGAATGAAAGAGAAATTATGAAGAAAACGACAGAAGTTTAATTGTCCTGTCCCAACAGGACTTTTAACAATAGATTTTTCTGTGATTAAATTTTTCCAATTAATATACCCAACATTGTCTTAACTTTCCATTGTTTATATAAGTCTCAGAGGATATAGCGTTTCTACAGACAAAGTTTTTGTGTGTATGAAAAAGCAACTTGCACTGCACTGCCTGTAAGCAAGGTAGACCTTTTTTCTGCAGTACACTTTTAATTTTTGATTTGAATAAGTTATGAAACAAATGTAAAAATAACTTATACATTTTAAAAATTTGGAAAAGGCATTTTTAGGTATCATGTATAGCTGAAGGTAAATAATTCTTTACTTTCCATTTTTGGCTGTCCCCAAGCCGGTTGGTTGACACTTTCACTTCCCTGGTACAATGTGTTCAACTCACGCTGAGATTTATCTCGGATTATTTCACTGTCCCCTCAAAACAAGATTATTCACACCCTAGCTTTCTTTCCTGTTCTAGCTTTCATTGCTTCCAGTCTTTATACAGGCACCTCTTACAAAAATATGATGATGAATTCGCCAACCAATCCATATTTTTACACTATAGTATTCTTCCTTCCCCCACCTTAACGAAAATCCTCTCCGTATATCAAAATTATGTTTGATGTTTCCGGAGAACTTGAAAATCCAAAGTGAAGAGTTGAAACAACGCCGGTTGTTCATAGAGTTTAAGCATTTGACAAAACCTGCATCTTTGATTCCCCTCTTGATTTTCCAAGAAAATCCCTCAAACACCGTATGTTCTTAAAACAAAAAGTTTCGACTTTCAATGGCTATGCGTTTCCAAAATGAACAGTAAATATGATGAAAAAGTAATCTTTAAAATGACACTGAAAAGATATTTCCTTCATTTTTTAAAGATTAAGGATCATGTTTGATATCTTTCCTTACAACAGCAGCAGACAACGCAAGCTTTTACATAGGATTTTTTAAAAGAAAGGAAGGGGTTTCACTTTTTCAGATTTCTTCGCTTTCCTAGGGGTTTATTTTTATGAATTTTGCCTTCGCGGTCTCCATATCGAGATGTAACCCATTAATATGCCACGTAAGTGTACATCAGCTCAATGAATATGCCAGCAGCAGACAATATTAGGAAATTATGGAATAAAATTACGGAACTGCTTTTTCTTGAAGATATGAAAAAGGATTACTTTCTAATATGTAATATTGTAACTTATTCAAACCCTTAGCTTTTCATAGGTGAGTGTAATTGTAAAATTATAATCTCAAATTGACTAACCTGTTTTCAAAATTGTTATACAGCTTTATTGATAACATCCGTTTTGTGAAATGACTTGAAATGTAAAATTCATCGTATAAACATGCAATTTATTTTATAATAATTGTGTTTGTTTATTTGCAATTTTATAACTCTGCTTCAAAATATGCTATTGCTGCATACTAACTATTTAAAATACATATAATAAGAACAGATTCGATAAAACATCTAATACAAGATCTACACAACATAAAAATTACGTTATCACATCATATAACGTATCTTGATGACTATCACACAAAAACAGTGACTTTTAAAACTGATCAACACTAATAATAGTATTTTATACACCTGCATATAATATCATATTAAAAACAAATGTCCACAGACAAAAAAGGATAAACGTACATTCAAGCAAGAGAAACAATCAAAAGAGAAGTTTTGTTATCAGTCGAGTAGTATATAGTAATAAAGTTTTGAATGGACCCTCCGCTTTAAGGTTGTAAGACAATTGATACATTTTGGAGAATACATATAAAATATTCCAAATACCTACACTACATTATTGGTAGTAGAGTGAATGTTTTTTGGGTTAACTTGAAACGAAACATGAATTAATCTAAAGAGTGAACTCCGACTCCATTTTGCTGCAAAAAAGAAAACACATTAATATCAAATATTGAAATATTATAATTAATTTTATACATAATATACAGCTTAACAAAAAATTCGAAATAAGCAAGAATACTGTTCACTTACGCGTGAGGCTCCTTCACTGCAATTTTCGCAGAACCATCGTTGTCCCTTCTTGCGTGGCGTTTCATTCAGCGATGGGTTTAAGCAACTAAAATGGAACTCCAAAGAGCATTTGTCACACCTGTGATAATATAAAATTATTCAATTACAATAATCATAAAACTTACATCCTACAACAGCTGAATTAGACTTTTTTTAAATTTTTAGTTTTAAAAAACGTTTAAGGGTTAGTATTCTCGTTCTGTTGCATATGAGTAGGATTACAATTCCTTTCAAATTTGCCTAGTTGATTTACTTACATTACAAGCTGTACTCTACTATCACTTTTTATACATGTAGCACACACCCCATTTAAACCTCCAACAACAGCACTTTTCTCGTCAATAGGTCGAGGTGGCACCGACCCTGCAGTGACGATAGATGTTGTCGGAGCCGAATCAGAAGAGGAAACTAGCACTGAAGATTCTCCTGAATCACAGTACTGAAGCCGTATCACATTCGTATTATCGCTCTGGTTAGATGTTCCATTGGAAGCGTGCAATTGATGAGAGCTGGCGATATGGGTACCGTCGTGTGGAATTCCTGACGCCGCATGATTTGAGGCTGCATAAAAAACTGGAGCTGCATCATTTCTAAAAGTTGACTGATCAGAACCTAGACTGTCAAGCAGAAAACTTGTGTCAAACGTGATCGTTTCCCCAGAATTATCTCCAATTCCCATAGCTTTTCCCTTCATAATATCTTGTCCAGTAGTAAGTTGCCGGTTAGGAGTCGTAATCTTGAATATAAACAATGAAAAATTGTACAATACTGAACACAACATGTAACATTATATATATTAAGAAAATCAATAGATCAAATTAAATTGTGCCGAAACTTACATTTTGCATGAATCCAGACAACTCTTTTGGTGTTAACGAAGTTTCTCCATTCTCATTAGCTGCATGAGTTGAACCTTCTCCTATTGATACTGCTTGAATAACATTATCAACATTGAATGAGTTATTTACTGATTGCTGTTGTGTTTGTGCGCTGGACGGTGCTCTCTTTCGCTTTTTCGGTGGGACAGACTTTTCTTTCTCCTCTGGCGCTGAACTGGGACTCACGACTACACTGGTATTATTAATTTCAGGCAATGCTGGAATAACTGCAATAGATTTCCGTTTTCGGGAAAGTTTAGGCTTTACAACACCATTCTTGACAGGAGTTTGTGTTTTATTTTTAACACCAAACACTTGAGTAGCGACCATTTCAAAGTTCATGTCTACATTTCCAATTGTTCCATTTCTAACAGGAGTTGATAAAGTTGAGTTCTTTCCCTTGTTTTTTGGAATTCTTGGCTTTTTTGATGCAGTTTTTGGATCCTTTCCCTTTCCTACGTTTTTGGTAGACTCTACAAGCGGACCCGTCACAACAGCGTCATTTTCACTGTTTAGCGTTTCATTTTTATTTGTTTTCCTTTTGCGGGGTTTTTTAGTTTTTGGTGTTACTGTTGCATCTTGAGTTGAATTCATTTCTGGACTAATATTGCTTGTAGTCATGTTTAAAATTTCTTCTGGCAGGGACTTTACATCCTTCTTTTTTCTAGGTTTCTTGGGGTTTCCTTTCGCATCAACTTTGTGCGTTACTGGAACTAGTGCAACATTTGGCAACTCAACTTGACTAACCATTTCATTCACAACCATTGATATTGCTTTTGAGGGTATTAGAGATTCTACTGAAGGTGATTGCGTCTTGTCTTTCTTCGCCTTGCTTTGTCGCTTTCGCTTTACAGGATTTTCTTTTCCTTCATCTTTCGACACTGGAGTTTCACTCAAACCGTTAACTTTACAATCAGTCAGTGGCCCATCAGATGTAATTTTCTGCTTGGAAGACCTTTTTTTCTTTACAGGACCGATTTTCTCATTTTTATTTGGTAAAAGTTTGATTTTGGGCGATTTTGATTTCTTTTCAACTTTGGGCTTTAGATCTACAGAAGATTGTTTATCTAATACGGTCTTTTTAAAGCTATCTTTCGGCTCTGTTATGAACGCAAAGTTATCACCAAGAAGGTCAACCGCAAGTGGAGGCTGCTGGGATGACACCTCTTGGACAACAACCGATGAATCTGACGGAACCTCTATTTTGATAACCGGTGATGCTAACGGTACTTTTGTACCACTCCGTTTTCTGTGTCGTTTGTCAGTAGAGGGGCTCTTTACAGTGCTCTGGGTTGGACTACTTACAGGTAGCTGTTCAAGAAATAAATGTCGTTTTAAATTGTTAACAATAATCTAAATCTATTGATATTTAGATAAATCTAATGCGTGCAAATTATAAATACCAACCTTAACTCCATCAGATGATTTTATTGATTTTGTCTTCTTCGAAGTCTTTGGCGAGATGTCTGTTGATTGGGGTTTGGACTCGTTCTCAGAATCGTCCGAACCGCGATATTTTCTTGGTTTGTGGATTTTTGTTCTTCCACGAAGAGTTCTTGGTGCTTCGATGTCAACTTGGTCATCTTCCTCAGAAGTTGCATCACAACAGTCCGAGCACATCCTAATTGACAGGACAAAAATAATTAATTTATTTTTAAGTGAAACCTGGCACAAAGCTGGATAGGCAATTAATTTTTAAAAGGGAATAACTAAATCTTCTTACCATCCAAGTTGTCGGGAACGTTTTGGCATCCGTTCCAAAGGTGGATCCAAGCAACCCAAGTGATAATGTTTACCACACTTATCGCAACGGGTTATTAGGTGCTGATTATCTGATTTAGCGCAAGTATCGCAAAGAGCCATTGCAAGTCTTCCTAAAAAACAAATTAGTCGATTCGTAAAAAGATTACCATTAATTCAAAAATGCTACGAATGTTAATAATTGTTAATGATGATTTCATACTTGATGGGGAAGAAGAAATTCTATTTTTATGTGCTTTCTTGGAAGTTGACGACCGCCTCGGCGAAGGTGATTTTCTGTCTCCTTTCGACATGCTGGGACTTTTTCGTCTAATACCCTGTAATTCTTTCGGTTTTACTAAAGTATGAAGTTTTGCTGATATTTTTTTATCTCCTGGATTTAAAGCCATTAAAATACCAGCTA
>JAANSO010003109.1:0-12061 GCA_036507315.1 Lepidocyrtus fimetarius | reverse complement strand
CAGGAAAACGTGACAAAAATTTTGTTAAATCTCATTACGCATATTTTACCCAGCGAACAAGCTATTGAGTAGAAAGAGTAGGAAAGACAAAGGAAAAAGTCTTGTCATTCTTGAAATTTAAATTTTTTCATGCCCCGATTCCTGCTCCGATCCGGGTACATGGTTTCAAAGCTTAAACAAAAAAAGTTTAATTTTCTTTCAAACTTTTAAATAATTAAAAGGATTAAAAGAAGGAAATAAAGGACAAAAAGCAGCGGCGGCAGAAGCACCTGCCTTTTCTTAAAATTGCAAAAAATGAGTCTTCAGTTTTCTTGCTCATCTTCGTGTTTTGTAGTATTTTTAACAAGAACAAAAACCAATTTTCGGTGGCTGCATCTGCACACGCTAAACATTCAAAACAGGTTTGAATTTCTAAAGAATATTTTAAGAGATGCAAAAATGAAAACGATGGGTTTGATCTTGATTGCAATCCTCATCATAACGATACTTTGCACATATTCGTCATTAATTTACAATATTACAATCATTATACTACTTTAGGATGATCAATGACCAAATGGGAAACAATAATGTGATCATCTTCTGCACCTTTTTACAGGAAAATAAAGTATTTTTTCATATTTCTAGCAAAAACATGAATAAGCAGGTGAGCAAGGAGACAGACAGACCCGCCGCCTTGATTAAATGCCATCAACGTCGCCATTCATGCCATTCACTCAATCAATAAAATGAATTTTTAAAAATTGAATGAGAAGAGCAGTGATAAATATTCAACAACTTTATCATCAAAGTCGTATATCACATTTCAAGCTAGATTCTTTTAAAAAAGTTTGATTGAAAATGATTTTTTGAGCTTCTGCCCTTCATAATAAAAAAGGGGATGAATGACATTGTCAAAAGTCAAAAAATAAGTTGAAATGTGAAATTGTTGAGTGGACTTGTGAAGGGTTTCCTCTTCTGTCTGATGATGACGAAGATGAGGGTAGCCTATAATTAAGAATTTAAATGAGCCTGGCTTGTTTATCTTGTCCCTCTGTCTTGTTTTTGTTCACTGTCCCTGTTTGAGCACTTTTTTACTATTCATTTACGATTTGTACTACTAAAAACAAGCACGAAAACGACTTCAAATCTAAAATTGTTATTTTATTGCAAAAGCTACAAATCTCTTATAAAAAAGGGTGTCTTTTTTTACACAAGGAAGTATTGTTAAGGAAGGAAGAAGCTTTCTTCTGAAAACTGACCAGACAGAGAATTGTAAGAAAAAACGAGACTGACCAAAAAGCAGACCACCCAGCCCATTGATAATTTCTCGGTAGGCCAGAGCGTCTCCTCCTTAACAATTGCCATTCACTAACTCATCGGTTTTTTCTCTTTGTTGTTGCGTAACGTAACGCAATTTCTCAGACAAAAACCATGAAAAATGTGTTCTTCTGTTTGACTCATCTTTTGTCACAAAACCTCCTGTCCGAATCGTAGTCAACAACAGCCTAACCGTAAAAAATGAAGAAAAACAGCAACGTGACTGTGGACGAGATCAGAATGGCCAGGTGTGGATTTTTAATATAGAATGGCAAAACAGCGTCTGCTTATGTTAGGTTAAGGATGAGAGCGTTTTATGACTTTGCTTTGTTCTCGTCTCATATATTTATTACATCTTAGGCAGAAATGAAATGATACGGTTCATTTTGCAAAAAAAATACAGAGAAGAAAGAAAGAAAAGGTGGACATAGATTTAAAAAAGATTTTTTTTTGCGAATGAGAACAGTACTATTACTAACTAACTATTGCCTATGCCATATGTCTCTTGACCGTAACTTTGAATTTACCTTTGACGTTCTTGTTTTGTCAGCAGATGACAGAATACATCTTTTAGATGTTAAAGAACAAAGCTTATTTAAATGCCCACAGGAGTACGTGCGGAAAGGTATGAAGTATCGTTTTTTATTNTTTGAATTTACCATTGACGTTCTTGTTTTGTCAGCAGATGACAGAATACATCTTTTAGATGTTAAAGAACAAAGCTTATTTAAATGCCCACAGGAGTACGTGCGGAAAGGTATGAAGTATCGTTTTTTATTTACGTAATAGCATATTTGCCGAAGGAGAGAGAGCAAACAAAAGAAAGATGATCGGTTCTTTAAGAAATGAAGCATTTGAGTAAATAATGCCTTTTTGTTTCAAGAACGGGCAGGATGCGACTACGAAGTGATTACGATGACGATGAAGACAGTGTCAATAGAAACATCTTGTTCTTATAATAATGTCTGATGATTCCTAGAAATTATTGAAATTGCTACCCTTACTATTTACTGTCTTACTTTTCCAACTCATTTCAGTTTTTGGCAACGGGAACAATTTTTTTCATTTCCTGTCATGCAATCGTTAAATAATATGCCACCACAAAAAATAAAACAGGAGCATGCTTCATTTCATTCGTTGAAGTCGAATTCAGAGAAGAAATTAAGGAATTATGACACACGCCAGCAGTTTCTTTCTTTTAAAATGTAATCATTGTTTTAAACTGTAAAAATGTAGAATTGGACTCGGGAATTACGGCTCAATAAAAGATCAAAACCCAACACGACATGGTTTGATTGTGGACAAGTGTTTACGGTTTATTTTCGTAGAAATAAAAGAAATTACATGCTAAACCCTTGTAATCTTGTACAAAACATCTCTCGATTAAAATTGACGATGATGACGATAGCTACGACTGTGGTAATCCAATTAAATGCTTTTTTATTTCTCCACATTTTAAATACTTTATTTGAATTGAATTGCAAGGGATGAATAAATCGATGAAGTGTTCATAACGGAACAGCTCAAATCAGAAAATACCTGTTGAGTGATAAAATGCAATGTAAAATGTACTGATTGGGATTATCAAAGTGGATTTTTCTGGTACTCAGATCAATAATGCCAACTGCCAAAGAAATCACCTTACAGAAATACCTTTCTTTTGACATTGTTGCATTATTACTTGTTGAATTGCAACCTGCAACTTTTAGTCAGTGAGCTTAAACTTTGATTTTAAGGATTGAAGAAACTCGTTTTATAAAAGAATGCGTTACAAAATAAGGTCAAAGCTTTTCTGTCTCTTTAATTCTCTCATTTTCTAAATTCCTATTGGATCGCGGTACAGTTTTGAGTATTAAAATTTTATTTATAGTTTGCATTCTTCTTAAGCAGGATATTAAACGCTAAGGAACAATCATTATTTTTCACTATTCAAATTTTCAACCCTTTTAAAAGGAAATAAATGTCCAGTCCTTATTTTACGATGATGAGGAATTATGACGAGTTGATAATAAAATGCAACGGCTCAGAAAGGAAGGGAAACCGTTTCTTTTATAAAAGAATGCGTTACAAAATAAGGTCAAAGCTTTTCTGTCTCTTTAATTCTCTCATTTTCTAAATTCCTATTGGATCGCGGTACAGTTTTGAGTATAAAAATTTTATTTATAGTTTGCATTCTTCTTAAGCAGGATATTAAACGCTACCTTAAGGAACAATCAATATTTTTCACTATTCAAATTTTCAACCCTTTTAAAAGGAAATAAATGTCCAGTCCTTATTTTACGATGATGAGGAATTATGACGAGTTGATAATAAAATGCAACGGCTCAGAAAGGATGGGAAAATGTTTCTATTATTTTCTTTCATAAAATTGGAAAGGGCCCTGTGAGAATCTGGAGCAAAAGAAGTGAAAAGACGAGTTCTCTGCAATTCTAGAATCCTCCTTGGCTCCATTATTCTTGGCTTTTTTGTATTTTCGAGAAAAGGGAAAATCCTTTGGGAAAACTTATAATGGATGTATAAAAGGGTAATATTTAACGGGACTTGTGTATTTAGCTACTGTAACGCGTTTTCTTATGACAACTCTTAAGGGTTCTCTGGTTTATAATCAAAGGTATTTTTATTTGCTTTTGATGGAGTTGAAGAGAATAAGCTTCGACAAAAAGAAAATCTATAAAGTCTCTTGTGATTTCGATTCTTTGATTTTGTGAGGCAGATATTTTTCTGAAATGGCTTTATTCATGGGTTGGTGGCCATAAAAACGTGTGTCCTTTAAAAACTATATCAATCTGCTTGTTTTTGATGACTTATTCTCTAGAAAAAAGGATTCTGTCAAGAAAAACTAGTAAAAGATAGAGTTGCTCTTATTTTCGCCACTCCTCTTAAAAAATTTATTGCAGTTTCTCTCAAGAAAATGACAAGCGAATAATAAAATGATAAAATGAACTGGACATACATAAAAGCAGAAGAGAAGCCATTAAAATATTGTCGCTTGTCGCACGTCACATTATTTCATCGCCTTTTTAATGCGTCGAGTCCGTCGACATTATTGTTATCCTCACATAAATCAACTGTGAACTCTTCATTGCCTTCGCTTTTTAAAAAACTGTAAAATTTGATATGATTACTTGAATGAGATGAAATTCATAAAGTTAAACAGATAAGAACTAAAGAGAAAAATAATTTGGGCTTCCGTTGAAATTCATTTGTGCTTAAGGAGTAGATAACCTCAAAGTGAGACATGCGCACGCACGTACGCAGTCCTCTAAAAAATTCTTATCACCAAATCAAACTTTGACTTGGCTTTGGTTTCAGCATTTCTATGGATTGCACGTGATTTTACTTTTACGAAGCTTTGAAGGTTACTCTATTTCCGCTCTTGTAAGATAAAACATTTTGCCTTGCCTGTCATACAATACCGGCCGGCTTCTCCACAAACTCGTTTCTTTCGTGAAATATGATATTAAACAAATTAACTTTTTCATTAACAATTTAGGAATTCACTTTTAAGATAATTCAGTAATTATCAACCTTAAAAATTCAAGATATGGATAGCGATTGTGGGATGATAACCAGTGATTAGCATTTGTTACTTGATGATTGATTTGGTTGTTGCAAAGTAAGCCTATAATTGGTACGATTTGCCTATTTTCCAGGTTTTATTTAAACATTCATTTATTTATTCCACGGCAGTTTTTTCAATCGCTGCCTTAGCTTCTCTCACAGCAGGATTCCATCATGAAAATTATCAGTTAAGTTTTTAAGTATGCCCTATCATCACCATCAACAATTCTCCTCTTCCTAATCCGTCGTTTCCAAGTAAAAACTGATATGGTGGTGGTTAAAATGATGAGAATATAATGATAGGAAAAATGCTCACATCCCCTCTCTTCTTCAACATAATAAATCCAAACAAGTGAACCAGAACCAAAACCAACCAATCAACGAATTCCATACTTATCCATTTTAACCCCTTTTCTTAGTATTTTCCTAAAAATAAGTTTTTTTGTAAAAACTGATCAGGAACAATAGCCGAGCTTGCAACCTAAACTTTAACATATCATTTTTCATATCTTAAAATGTTATAAAATCCAGAGCATTTTCATAAAAATAACTTTTTCCTCGTTGAAGCATTCTTTCTTTTTCTTACCTTTTTTCTTACATTCGTTTTAAGCATGAGCACTGCAATAATAAAAGTGCTTCATTTTCCAAAAGTAAAACAGAAGAAGCCACGGGCAAAAAGGAACATTTAAAGTTAAATCTTTTTGAATGTCGCGTTCCTCTTGAGCATTTGATCTGTGGCGTGGTATGGGTGAAGATGATGATGACGATGGCTTCAAAAATTGGACTTTGATCTACAGTGATCAAGCGAAGCCATAATCATCATCAAAATGAAAACCAAGCCAAGCCAATTTCAAAAAGAAGAGACCCTCGTCTTCAACTTGTTTGTCTTCTAGTTTGAAGCTGCTCCTATGCATCCCTTAATACAGGTTAATATGAAATGGTTTTCTCGCATGTTATAAAATAAAGATATTGGTGATAAAGAAATAAAATATTATTGATTGGCATGCATTTAACTTGTTTGTAAGTGGTTTAGCTTTCGCATTTAATATGAGACAAGACGGCAAGGCAAGCACATCATAAATGATATGACAGGGAAGACGAAAATGATAAGCAAATGCACAGGTAGGTACGATACCGGCATCATCTTCATCCGAAGCAGAAGAAAGAAAAGAAGAAGGTCAGACCGGACACCGGTAATTATCTTTGTTTCTTGAATACCTGCAGCGTCATATCATAACATGAAGCCTGCGACAGCTGCAATGAAATGGACTGCGTCGAATAATATCATATTGTCAGAAAGCTGGTCTATGATGACGGAAATAAAGAAGGACATGGGACGCTATATTGATTCGGCGTGCAATAGTATAAACTTTTACAAAATTTTACTTGCATTTCATGCAATTCTGACAATGGTAGGCAACAAAGAAAATAAATTGTGAACATAAATTTAGCATAGATGAAATAAATATTAAAATTTTATGAAAAGGATAGAAAAATGAAAACGCAATCTAATCTTTCTATTCAAATTCATTTGACTTAAATTATTTAGCTACATCCTTTTTATGCAAAAAAGGAACCAAAACTGAGGATTGGTATTATTGGGAATAGGCAAATAATGAAATAGAGTTTGAGAGGAATAAGAACGCTCAATGAAGATGATATGTATGAATGATGATGAAATAAGAATTGGGTTTGGGCTTATGAGGACTCTAACTATGGCTTGCTCAGTATTTTTCCTTTTTCTTTAGCTTCTTCGTTTGGGTATGCTTTTGTAATTCTTTCTTTTGTTTGCAATAAAGCATTTACAGAAAATGATGATACGGGACATGGGATGGTGGTTTTGCCGTTTGCTATCATGTCAAAAAAGACGACAGACAACATAAGCATAATAGAATACCAAAAACCGTACATTTCATTTTTAAATAGGTACATATTTTATATATAGTGGGATATGATGGGCTTCTTTTATATGCTTTTTTGGTTAAAGAATATTTCACTCTTATTGAAAACCGCACGTCTTCTTAAGATACGATTAGAAAGGAAACCGGCAGTTTGCTCTTCAGTTCTCTTCAGGACCTCTTCGAGGAAGGAGCAAAAAAGTAATCAACTTCGTCATTAGAAGTGTGATCGTGGTGGCGGTGGTGAAGAGGTTGCTGTTGAGTGAGATCATCGAAGAGAAGCAACAGATTGCTAGTTTTCATCGATTGCCAATCGCCACACAAGTCTTAGACATTTTTCAACATATTTTTGCTGAATTTTAGAAATTTTTGGTGAAGTTTTAAACATTTGTAGTGACTTTTAAGTAAATTTTACACTTTTTGATAGAAGCAATGCAACAGGTTGTGGGTTGCGTTGCGTACGCATGTCTGTGGCTTATCCTTTTAACGACTTTAACTTTTGTGCATTTTTTGAGTGTTGAACAAGCGTAATAATGTACTTTTCGATTTTTGTGCTATATTTATTCAAATTTTAAACTTGCATTAATTGCCTAAAACGCTGCAGTGCTGCTATTACAAAATCTTAAAACTGCATCAGTGAAAGAAGGTAAATTGCATGAGAATGATGACGACAATGCGGCGACTTTGCTTCCTTGTTCGGTATCCTCCTCTTGTCCACCTCATCATCTCACCATCTTCATCGCCATTCCTAATCGAAATTTCTTCAAGAAATGAAGAATAGCGTAGGCTGAAGAAGTCGAGGATTCTGCTGGTAGTATAATAATATGGCTAAACACCACCAAAAGGTAACATAATAATGGCAACACCAAATGGCAGCTTAACTGACAAGACGGTAAAACGCTGCGCTGCTGTTGTTGCTTCTTATTTTGAAGGTGAAGAACTGAAGAAAAACAACGTTGCATAGCCACGACATCAGTTAGGAGGAGATGAAGAACGTTGAGGAGCATGAAGCGTGTCAGTCAACTTCTCTTTCTTGTTGAACTTGAATAAGTAATGAAAAGGATTGGATTATTGCTCATCAGCAGCGTCACACACCGTCGTCACCATCACATTATCATCTTCAGGACTTTGAGGAAAACAAGGAGGGGAACAAGAAGGAAGACCACATTGCAGTTTATTCTGCAAACACAGTATCCGTTACAAACCAAACATATCAGGACTTGATCTTTCTCTTTGGTTATCTAGCTGTATGAAGGCTCATTATTTTCATGACTTCATAAAGCTAGGCTACCAAAGTTAAAGACTGTCCTTGAAGTCAACGGTAACGGTACTGTAAGAAGATGAGAAACCCCAAAAATATCTACAACTTGATGATGATGCCGCCAACTGAACTGCAGCTTGCAATATATTTTCTCTTATGATGTAGCTAAGAAAGTGAAAACTGAACAAATAAGGACAAGTCGCTTTAACCAATGAAGCGTGAGTAAATATAAGGAGTGGAGTAAGTAATCGAGGAGCATTCAAATAATCATAGAAATTTTGCAAACCAGGTATGGTTGATTAAACAGTCGTATTTTTAGAGATGGCGAAATATGATTATAATCTAGAGAATGTCAAATTATATCCATTTTCAATTGCTTTCAGGGTTTTAATGCATAATTTACAGTAAAAATCTATTCAATATCCTAAATCTAGATGACAATAATATTAGGTTAGAGAGGTTGAGTTAGCAGAGTTTTGAAGAATTTGGTTAGTAAATTGGAGTTAATTTATATCATTCTCATATCAGCATGCAAAAACCTGTTGCATGCTTTCCACAATAAGTACGATGAGAAACATGAGTGTATGGTTTCTAGCTTTTCTTAGAATCAAAATAGAGAGGAGTTCATCATTGGGTTAGTAGAATGACTCACTTTAGAAAGATGTTCTCTCTCTGATGAATTCACAACCGTGAGAAGCTTTTTAACAGAAAGAAAGGCACGCTCGATGGGATGGTACAGTATCGTTTTTATGAGAGACGCAATTATTTCTTTGCAAATTATGAATCATATCGTGTAAAAGCAAACTAGGAAGATGATTTAAACAGATTAAAACCAATGTTTTAAATGGCAAGCGCTCATGACTTAAAAACCTGACTAGGCATACGAAACGGATCAGACAAAACTTTGCATTTTTGTAAAGAGGTTTAAAGAGGTTGGAGTTGAAGGTTGTAAAAAAGGTAAATGATCATTATGACAAAAGGACATGGCTTGAAAATATTTAGAAAGCTTATTTTTTCAATTTCCTTTCCAGGAAAGGGATAAATTGCTTAGGTTGGAGTTGAAGGTTGTAAAAAAGGTAAATGATCATTATGACAAAAGGACATGGCTTGAAAATATTTAGAAAGCTTATTTTTTCAATTTCCTTTCCAGGAAAGGGATAAATTGTTTGAGTTAAAAATCTCTTTTTCTACAATATTTTATCATTTCTTTAAAAGTGATATGCGAATGTGGTTCGTGAGCGATAACGTGACGAAAATTTTGTGGCAGAGGAAGAGTGGGATTTGATTTTTTTGAAGTGCAACAAAGTTAAAATCATGAGCTTTTTAGTTTGCGTAGGTATATAATACGCTTTGAAACGCTGTTATAAAAGGCTGCTTATCAATTTTAATTTGAATGCATAGACAAGCTTGTTTCTTTCTAGTTAGACATAGAGTATCATTTTAATGGCATTATTTGTAGAAATTATTATGTAGATTCGTAAGTTGATACATTTGTAACAGTAATTTCATTTCCCGTGATGCGATTCATTATTCAAGAGTAAAAGTATCCAGTAAAAGCTTTTTCATAGATAAAATTCCAAAGAGCTTATTACCATGATTAAACTTCGCTTCCTGTTTTGATTACTCTTTAGAAAATTATCGTTCCATATAGGACAAGTCTTTGATGAGTTTACCTTCCTTGCCTTTTAGATGTATGATCAAGAAAACACGAAACAGTAATATTTTTAGTCGAAAAAGAAAGGTGAGTAATAATTGACCACCCATCAACTTCTTTAACACTATTTCAACTACAGCGAAGTAACGTTGATAAGCAAACAACCAAGGTTTGTTTAAATCAGAAACTACAATGCAATGATGACGGGGATGGTGACGATGACACAACAGTGAACAAGCATTAATATCGCTCTTTTTTGCACTTTATCTGCTCTGCCCCAAGCCATGTATTTATTTAACGAAAAGGAAAACGAAGAAAGAGAAGACAAACAGCTTTTACTGGATAACGTCATCGCTAAAACATGTATTTTTCTGTATTTTTTCATATCAACCCTTGTTCATCTTTTCTCATCTCATAACTTTCTTTGTTATCTTTAACACTGGTTTCGCTATTAAAAATAAAAAATATTGCTAAATAAACTCATGTATCGTTTTGTATTATGAGTAAATTCATTTGTTTCATTTGTAGACAAATATAGGCAGAGAGGAGTAATATCATCGAGTTGACAATGACATTGACATCCAACTTTGATGGTGTTGACATGAAGAGAAGAAGGAAGAATAATATGATCGAACTAAATGGAATGGAACAAGAAAGAAAATAATATTTTGAGAATGTTTCTACTTGAAAAGCAAAATATTGTAATCTTTTTGATAAGTTATAAATTTCCATACTGATGTTGCAATAATCACGAGCATGGAAATGGTAATGCATCTGCAATCTGTATAATCGATCAGCGATCTTTGTCAACCAACCGCATCTTCTTTATAATCGTAAAGTTCATTTAACTCAAGTTTTAACATTTTTACAATTTTGTAAATACAAGGTAAATAATACGAAATGAAAGGATTCACGTGTGTTACTGATCTATGGGAAATATAAAGCGAAAGTTTTAAATTTTCTCTCATAACTCAAGTTTTAACATTTTTACAATTTTGTAAATACAAGGTAAATAATACGAAATGAAAGGATTCACGTGTGTTACTGATCTATGGGAAATATAAAGCGAAAGTTTAAATTTTCTCTCAGATGGGGATCATTTTGTAAGAATTTTGTTTAGGTAAAAAGAAAGTTTTAAATTAGCAAGAATTAAAGCCATTTTTAATTTTGTTACGTAATAAAAGTTTTAAAGAATTTAAGTTCGGCTTTGTTTTAAATCCTCAACCGTGATTTAAGCCTTTTCAAATCTTTATGTTCGTTTTCCCCGTCCATTCCCAAAACTGCAATTGTCATATTGAAAACTTGAAAAGGTTTTAGTACAAAAAACTTTAAATAAATTAATTTACTACTGTGCCGTGCAAGCAACGGCATTAAATTGCAATAAAATTAAAGAAACAATTCAAAAAAATGTACACATGAAAGCTTATTCAATTCAAAACTGCATATATGGCCAAAATTGCATTATTTTTCAGAGAAATGTTCTCTTCTCAAGAGAACCGTCAAACAACTCAAAATCTACAGTAAAACTCTGTTGTTAGAATTAAAAAGGGAGTAACTTTTCTCACTCTCTGTTAAAAAACTCTGCGAATCAAGAAATTAAGGAATAAAGATTAAAATCGAATAAGGAGAAATGAAGAAAATAAAAAGATGATCTGGTGGGGTTTTGTGATCATATTATTCAACGATGATGATCATCCTAAGAAAGAGTGAGACAAGAAGAAAAAGACGATGACGAGTTTCATTGAACCCATACCCTATGCATTTTCATCTTTTATTTTTCTAACTCTTTCGTATTTTGGCTTATGCCAATCCTTCTTATCCTAAGCTTGACTGCAATTCGCAATAACATTATTACTTCCACGACTATAACCAGCACACCGCACATGTCGTCATTTTATTCCTTTCAGCTAGAAAGAACTTTTAATGTCACTTTTTTGAATGGGTTCTATGAAATAAGAGAAAGTTTTTATCAAGCTCTCTGTAAGAAACTACAAAACTTGCTGTGGCTCGCTATTGATCTTATAAAGCAATCTCCCCTAACTGTTCTAAAAACTAAATAAAGTTTACTTTGGCAAGGTGTTTTGCATGAAGCAGTAACTACAATATTCTCTGATCACAATCAACGTCTTCAAATCATGCGTGTATTTGTTACCAGCTAGCAACATACCTTTTTGATCCGATCAGAACGATACCTGCTTCATTAATGCGAATGAAATAGTTTACCCTTCTTTGTTCACAGAATTTAGCCAGAAAAAAACTCAAATTGTTTAGTTAAAATATGAGATGGGCAACTAAAATTGTAATATAAAAGATTATATACGCATTGTAATAAAATAACAATATTTTATTTTACTTTGTTTTCTTCTTATTCTAACCGGTAATTTTCCC
>JAANSO010003108.1:0-12062 GCA_036507315.1 Lepidocyrtus fimetarius | reverse complement strand
AAATTCACTTAAATGGACAGGATTGATATTAAACTGCTTTTTGGATTTAATTTAAATTTAATTAAGGTATGTTATAGTATTATATAATATAACCAGGTGTGCTTATAACGGCTAGTTTTTTCAAAGCTACTTTGATTGGGGAATTTTAGTTAATTAATGAAAATAAAAAATAGTCCGTGTAAACCTGTGTTTTGTAAACCTAGTCCGGAACCCATTTGCAATCTTTGTTTTGGAAAAATATATACTTTTTTTCGTCTACTTGAATGTTGAATTGTTAAACAGTGATCTCTACACCATTCTGTGAATGAACGAAGAGCATTTTGCTTTTCGGCAATGCCTTTATCTACATTTGTACAATCAGCGTCATGGTCTTCTGAGAAGAGCAGATAAAGCAATGATATTCAGTCACCGATTGAGTTTATGTAAATTGTGCAAACCAATAGTTTTATTTTTATTTACAATATTTTTACAATATTATTTGATTATTGCTAAACTTGCATTAGTTAAAATACGGATGTGTTACTAATAATTATTATAATTTTTATTCATATTTAATACAAAAGCAAAGTTTATACGGATTAAAAGGTGCACAGTCAAATAAATTACAAAATTTCAAACAATCCTTCGTCTTTTGCTCGTCTGAAATCCCTTTTAAAAATGTCCAAAGCAGGTTCAAAATCATTATACAAATCAGGAACATATTTAGTAAGTTTCCTGCTTAGCCAAAACTTTTCATTCGTTTTGAAATTTTCATACGCTCGGTTTACATAAGTAATAAACCCGTTTGATAAATTTCTATCTTGATAAACAGGTAAAAACTCAAAAACAAAAGATTTCTTTAAACTCGAGATTTGTCCACCCCTTTCAAATTCTTTTCTAGCTTGCAGACATTTTGCAACAAGGTGGGCACTGAATTCTTCAAAACTTACGATTTGTACTGAATAGCCAAGTTCTTCTGCCAATTTTGGAAAGCACTCTGGAATAAACTCCGGGCAAGGATGAGTAACGCTATAAACTCCAGTGGGTACTTTATCGTTGAAAATTAACCGAGTCGTTATTTTTGCAGCTACATCCACAGGAATTAAATAGAGAGGGAAGGGTTCTGAAGGGAGGATTCGTTCTTTTAAGAAGAAAAACGCCAACCTCATTAAATGACTGGATTCAGCAAAGGATTTTGGTGATTTGGTGCTCCCACGGATATCCGGATATCTAAAAATCTTCACAGG
Organism: Lepidocyrtus fimetarius; assembly: GCA_036507315.1. Lineage (NCBI taxonomy): Eukaryota > Metazoa > Arthropoda > Collembola > Entomobryomorpha > Entomobryidae > Lepidocyrtus > Lepidocyrtus fimetarius. Next base: position 10,836 of record JAANSO010003108.1, on the reverse strand, counting down.
AACCCCCAACTCTTCCGCTTGTTTTAAATGCAACTCGTTAACAATTTTGGAGAGTGGATAGCCCATGTTTGTATTAATATCCTGCAAAGCCTCAGTATTCAACCAATTTTCATGATATCTTCGGTCCCCTTCCTCGCCTTTTATTTCTTCTGCTTGATTAGTCACAAAACTAGTAGATGCGTAGAACACAGATTTGATTTTTACTGCGCAAGCAAATTCTAAAATATTAAGTAACCCTCCAACGTTAACTTGTCGGATGTCTTCAGCGTCATCAACTTTTCTGTAGTAATCGCAATGATTAACTTTTGCCCCCAGGTGAATAATCCCATCAATTTTTTCACTCAGTTTATTATAAAATTCTTCTGAAAAGCCAAGCCTTTCTTTAGCAAAGTCGCCAGATATCACCTTAACACTTTCAATATCCTCTTGAAGATATTTTCCATGGATTGCGATGAAATTTTTACGCAACACTGATCGAAGTCTTTCTCCTGGCTTATTTCCTCGCACCAAACAATAAATTTCCAAGTGGGGATAGCATTCTAATAATTCTTTCAAAATGTGCGAGCCAAACATCCCAGTAGCTCCCGTTAGTAGTAAATGTTTCAATTTCGAAGCTCTAGATTTTGCAAGTTTTATTGATTCCTTTAAACTTGGAGGCAAGATGGAATCTTCCATTGCAGATTGATAACTTTCTTCCAATGTTGGAGCTTCAATTTCCACCCAGTTGTTTTCAATCAAGTCGTAAAACCGTTTGACAAGCATTTTCAAAGTTGAGCATTCCTTTATGGCTTGAGCAGGGATGGTTAACCTTTTCCCGCACAGTTTTTGAAGGGAATTGCAAAGCTCCAACATCATCAACGAATCCATTCCCATTGTGGACAAGTTTAACTCAAATTCAATCTTGTCATTTGAATGCAACCGTAAAACTTGCCTGAGCAAAGCTTCCATGTATTTTTTTATAGTTTCCAATTTATTCCCTTCGTTGAATTCTCTCCAAAAACTTGATTCATTGAAATTATTTTGATTTTCCCCCTTTCCAGAAGACTTCTTTAGCTTTAAGATTGAAGGGTCCAACACCCATTTCATAAAAGGATAATAGTCCAATAAATTCGCCAATCCGGGGTTAAATTCTCCAGCGGATATGGAAAGGATGTTTTTTCTGAGGATTTTATCCAAAGAGGAAATTCCTTGTTTTGGGGTAAACGGAAGTAAATAAACTCCTTCGTTATTCTTCGCAATTCCAACTTCCGCCCATTGTCCCCAATTTATCGAGGTGGCGGGTAGTCCTTGCCCGTGCCTAAAGTTTGCAAAAGCGTCTTGGAAATTACAAGCCGCTGTGTGCGTGGCCTGCCCCACAGGACCAACTTTGGAACCAATTGATGAAAACAAAACAAAATGTTCTAAAACAAGAGATTTTGTCACCTCGTGCAAATTCCAAGTGCCTTTAACTTTGGATTGAAATGTTTTCTCAAAATCCTGCCAATCTAAGTTTTCCAACATTCCATCCGAAAGGGTTCCCGCGCAATGCATTACTCCTCGGAGGGGTGGCAAGTTTGAAATTTTTTTTAAAACTTGAACGCATTCCTCCCAATTTCCAATGTCTGCCCGGATTACTTCAATTATTAAACTTGTTTTCGCCTCGAGAATCCCTTTTAAAAACTCTGAAGCTTCCTTGGACGGCGGATTTCTTCCAACAAGGACAATACTTTGAGCTCCTTGTGAACTCAGGTATTTACAAACCTCCAATCCAATTCCACCCAACCCGCCGGTGATTAAATAAGTACTTCTTTTACTAAACAAAGGGATCACTTGCTCCTTTCTTTCCTTATTTTCTATGGGCATCCCTAAAACAACCTTTCCAATGTGTTGAGCATTTTGAAGATAGGTCAAAGCGGTTTTTACATCCCCGACGTCAAATCTTGTGTATGGAATTGGCCTAATTTTCCCTTTTTCCATCCAAGTTGCTAAAATTGAAGTCAACTCAATCCGTCGTGGAATTTCTTCTGGAGCGCTTAAATCCACAACAGTGTAATCTACATCTGGCCTCTTTTCTTTAATTTCCTTTTCTGTCCAGACATTCAATTTGCTCATTTCAATAAAATGTCCATTCTTAGCTAAAACGGACAAAGAAGCTTCTATCAATCCGGGTCCAGTCAAAGAGTTTAAAACAATGTCCACCCCGTTTCCCCCAGTTACTTTGAGAATCTCCTGAGCAAAACTAGCACATCTGGAGTTAAAAACATTTACAATTCCAATGGATTTAAGATATCTTCGTTTCCGTTCATTTCCAGCGGTGCAAAAAACTTTGAGGTTGAGTTCCTTCGCGATTTGAATCCCAACAAGTCCTACTCCACCGGATGCTGCGTGAATAAGTAAACTCTGCCCAGGTTTAGCCTTAGCTTTGTCAATTATTGAATAATAAGCAGTTTGGAACACGGTTGGGAAGCAGACTGCTTCCAAAGCTGTGAATTCCTGTGGAATAAGTTGCAGGGCGGATTCATCAGATTTTATTAAACTTGGAAGAGGTTTCCAGTCAAACCTAGTGCCAAAAACTTCATCTCCAACCTTCCATTTCCTCACAAATTCTCCAACTTTTACAACAACTCCGGCAAAATCACACCCAATTTGGTCGCATCTTTCAAAAAACGGATTTGGCTTAAGCACACAAAAAACATCGGGGAAATTAAGTCCACTGTGGGTAGCCTTTACAAGAACGTCCTTCCCGTTTAATCCCTCTTCTTTTAAAATTTTAAACTTTAAATCGTTAATGAGACGGGAGTTTGGCAGTTCCAGTTGGAACTCTTCAGGTATATCCAAAATGGAAGGTTCCATCTTGCATTTTTCTTCTGTAAATAACTTCGGCATAAATTTCTTCCCGTTTCTGAACATCGTTAGAAACGGTTGATCCTTTTCAATGTTAAAAACCTCTTGGAAGCTCTGCCACAAACAATTTCCCTCGGTGTCAATAACCCTCAGGTTTAATTTACTTTCGTTTATTGCAGTGAGTGTCATCCCAGTCAAAATAGAGCTAGTTGGATTCTCACAAACAGCTTCTCCCAAATGGTACTGAGATTTTGTAAAAAGTACGCATTGTTCTGTTATCTTCGAGTTTTTTAAAAGGGCTTGTAAGAAAACAAAGTAAGCTTTAGAAACCATTTCATACTCAGTTCCTAATGTTCCAAAGCCCAGGAGAACAATTATCCCTTCCAATTTTAAAGACAAGGTTGCAAAAAGTTGCCCAACTTTGTTTTCATTTACTTCATAATGCTTAAATTCTCCGGTTTGAATTGATGGGGATTTAGTTATTTTAACAAACACACAATGTTTTCCCCCGATTAGTTTAAAATACGTTGCTAGCTCCTTTATATACACTTCGTCCTCCTCAGAGTAAATTATTGCCCAAGTAGGACTTTGATGCGCGGCAGATTTAACGTTTATATTTTGTCCAAATTTGTCAACAGTGCTGAATAGCAATCCACAGTTGGCCATTTCTAATATTTGCACCTCCGAAAATCCCACTTCCTTCAAAACGACTTCCCATTTGCGCGCAGGAAGCATACAATAACTTTGCCTCAGGTCTCTATCTTCAAATCTCCAAAATCCATCCAGCAATCCAAAAGTAGAATCAATCATCCTGTCAGGTTTCAAAGTTTCGCTAAGCCAAAGACTTCCTCCCTCCGTTAAGACCTTCCTTGCATTTAGCAAAGCTTCTTTAACATTTTTAGTTGCGTGAATTACATGGAATGCTGTAACTAAATCGAAATACTTTGGAGGGAATCCTTGACTTGTTGGGTCTTCTTCAATATTTAACTTCTGGAACCTTAAATGGTCTTTGAATTTACTAAATGTTTCTTCCGCTTTTGAAAAAAACGCTGCGGAGATGTCCGTGTAAAAATAAACAAACGGGATTTCACTATCGTAAAGGGAGTCAAGAATGGCGGATGTTACGCAACCAGTTCCAGCCCCAATTTCTAAAATCCTAAGGGTAGGCAATTCCACACCTTTTCCCTTGCATTGAGCCTTCAACCTTGCCCAGTTGTCTTGACAAATTAAATACAAAAGTTGACAAGGTTTCGTAAAAAAGTTTTTATAAAATCCGTTCGCAGAAATTAAAGAATTTTTCTCAGGGAAAATAATATGCAAGGGAGATTCCTTTCCTGTTAGGATTTTGTCAAGCTTTGCCCCAACTTTTTTAAGCAAAAGGAAAGGCACCTGATCCAAAGATAATTTTTCTTCCTCATTGTTAATTTCCATTGTTTTAATTTCCTTTGGAAATTCTAGAAGTAATTCTTTCTCCACGTAGTAAACAGTTTCTTCAAAGCCTTCACATATTTTTAATATTTTATCTTTCACGAAAAAGGCAAGAAGGTGTTTCACAAGTTTTTCATATTTAGAAATTATTTTTAAACTTTCAACCAATCCTTTTAGTTTTACTTTCTCTCCAATTTTTGGTTTCCATCCCAAAGAACAAAGTGCAAGTTTAATATAAAAACTAGCAAGATTATCTAAAGTTATCCCATCCGGGTCGCCCATTCCTTCCAGGGGGTTGGAAATCAAGTTATCATAGTGAAGTACATTTGGTTGGACAATTGAAACTTCTAACAAAGCAGGGTCTCTCCAAGAAGCTGCGCATTCTTTCCAAACATAGTTGAAAAACTCCGTGTTTTTCTTCACCTGGCTTTGAATAGCGGCGTTGAAATTAAACAAAGTTGTTTTTATCGTTTCAACTCCGTACAAAAGGGCAATGAGGTCCCCAGCGGGGTCAAAAAGAGTTGCATAGTCTGACTCATTGCCAGGGCTGTAGATAAAACACGAGTTTGTTTCAATTTTTTTAAGTAAAATAAACCCTTTGAATGAAATCGGAAGGTTTAACTCGTTTTTGCTTAACATTAGCCTGTGAAATGCAGCTACTTGAACCATCGCATCAATTAAAATTGGATGCAGCAAGTATTTATCCAATTGACCAGGGAGGTTTTTAATTTTAGCAAAAATACTCCCATTTTTGCAAATCTTGACATCCTCAAGAGTACGAAAAGAATCTCCTAAATGTATCCCAGATGCTTCCAAGCTTTTGTAAAAAATTTTTCCCATCCCTCGTTCAAAATCCTCTTGCAAATTCTCCAGCAAACTTATTTTTTTGTCTTTGAAATCACTCAGCAAGTGTTTAACTTCATCTTCCAACGAGATCTCATTGTAGCCAGTGAAATTTGCAGAAGCATGGCAAATAAAGTTATTTCCTTTGTTTAATTGTCTATCTTGTCGATAGATGCGAATCAACTTTGAATTTTCTTCTGGTTGAACAATTGTTTGACAAAGGGACATCCCAATTTCTTCCTCTTCAATTGGTAATCTCCAAGCGGCTTTAACTTTCACGTTGGATAAGTGAATCGGGGCAAAATAAGATTTTCCTAAATTTGTAGAATATGTCCCAGCAGCGAGAAGAATTTCAATAAATCCTGCCCCCGGAAATACAATGTTCTCACCAACCCTATGATCTTTTAGATAGTTACAATCTTTTAAGGAGATTTCACCCTGAAATATTTTCATTTCTGTTGGATTTTTTATTTCATATCCGAGTAAAGGATGAGAAGTTTTTTCATCCGGTATTGGAACCCGTGGCCAGAATTTCTTCCTTTGGAAAGCATAAGTTGGAAGGTAATGCCCAGGTATTTTTCCTCGCTCGTAATCCCCATCCAATTCCACCCAGTTTATATTACTTCCATTAACAAATAGCTTTGCAACCGATCCAAGTAAACTCTTCCAGTTATCTTCTTTTTTTCTCAGAGAAGGCAAGCAAACAATGTTGTTCTTTGTGTTACTCAAAACCAAAGGTAAAAGAACGGGATGTGGACCAATTTCTAAAAACGTGGAACACTCAAACTCCTCCAGAGCAAGTTTTGAAGCCTCAATGAAGTTTACAGGTTCCCTGGCGTGGCTCACCCAATAATTTGCGTTTATCAAACGCTCCCCTTTCCTGATTGCTTTTCCGAGCATTCCGGAAATAAAAGTGAAATTTTCATACGGCTCTTTGTATTTAATTTTGCTTGCAATTGCTTGAAACTCGTCCAAAATAAAATCCATGTCTTTGGAATGGAAAGCATGATTGGATTGTAGAAGACTACCCTTGACAGCTTTTTTATCAAGAAAATTCTTAAAATTGCCAATTATTTGTGCACTTCCCGCAACCACTGTTTGATCAGGGGCATTAAAAGCTGCAAAGTCCAATGCCGGAGTGGCTTTTAACTCAGATGCAAACTCCCGCAGTAATTTATCCAAAGTGTTTTTCTCTCCTTTCACCACCAACATTTTCCCCTCCGGTGCAAGAGAACTAATCAACCTGCTTCTTTCCGCTACTAAAAACAAGGCATCTTCCAGAGTGCAAATCCCTGCACAAACTGCTGCACAGAATTCTCCTAAACTATGTCCCAAAACAATATCGGGTTGGATTCCCCAACTATTCCAAAGCCTCATTAGACAATATTCCGCAATGAAAATTCCAACCTGGCTGTGAAATGTGTCAAGTTGTTCATCTCTGTTAAAATAAGCTTCGTAGATGGAAATCCCGTAGTGTGATTGAACCCAGCTATTGCAATAATCAAAGTCCATGCGGAACCTCAGGGAGGAATTGTATAATTGCTGAGCCATCCCGTGGTATTGACAACCTTGTCCAGTAAATAAAAAACAAATTTTTGAACAATTTTCAACTTGCTTCTTCTCAATTTGCTCAGATTTTAATAAATTCCTGGCATTCTCAACGTTGTCGGCAACTATTATTGCTCTATAGTTGAAATTTGCTCTGGTTTCGTTGATTGCAAATGCAACATCTGCAAAATTCCAATTATGTTCAATCGATTTTTGGAGAAAATTTTCATACGACTTGAGCATAGAATCCAATGCAGTTTCTGATTTTGCAGTTATTTTTAAAATATGGAAGGATCGGTCAGTTTGGGGCAAATTTGAAGAATTATCACGTGAAATAGAGTCCGAGATTTGAACCCTCAGCGGAGGTTCTTCTAAAATTACATGGGCGTTTTTCCCAGACACGCCAAACGCTGAAACCCCAGCTACTCTAACTTCCTTCTTTTCTTCTTGAGAGTTTCTTGGCCATGGAAGATTCTGTTGTAAAGGAAGCTGTGCTTTCATCCCTTCCAAATCAATGTTTGGGTTGAGTTTATTAAAATTTACTTGTCTCGGAATCAGTTCATTTTCAAAGCTCAGAATAACTTTTATAATGCTGGCTATCCCACTACAGGATTCAGTATGGCCCAGGTTTGCTTTCACCGACCCAATTGTTAAAACCCGATCTAAATCTCCGTAAACCTTTCCAATTGCTTTCATTTCCACAGGATCTCCAACAGGGGTGCCTGTCCCGTGTGCTTCTATATAGCTTAACTCAGCGGGGTACACTCGTCCATCTTTCAAAGCAAGTTGCATAGCTTGCACTTGACTTGCCACAGTTGGAGTTCCCATACTTCCCGTTAGCCCTTCCTGGCTTATTCCCGTCCCGCGAATCAATGCCAGCACCCGGTCACCTGCCTTAACCGCATCGGAATATCTTTTTAAAACGAGAACTCCACACCCTTCCCCTCTAGCAAACCCGTTGGCAGACTCGTCAAATGGTTTAGAGCAGTAGTCAGGAGAAAAAATTGCTGGTAAGTCATCATGAGTAAATGGTTTGATAAAAAGGTTAACTGCACAGGCTAATGCAAAGTTGCAATCTTTATTTCGTAAACTTTTACACGCCAAATAGACAGAGAGGAGGCCGGCTGCACAATCCGATTCGGAGCCAACGTTTGGCCCAGTTAGCCCCCAAAAATGGGAGATAAGTCCGGCACCAGCCCCAACACAATTTCCTTTATATGTCCGGTAAAAATCTGAAGTTGATTTGTCCATTCGAAGCAGTTCTTTATAATCGTTCTGCCAAGTTCCCAAGAAGACCCCTCCAGGAGTTCCTCTCAACTTTTCAGGGTTTATCCCACTATTTTCCAGCCCTTCCCAAACCACTTCCAATAACAGACGGTATTGTGGATCGGTGTAGAGAGCGTCATTTGGACTCATTTCGAAAAACCCCGCGTCAAATTTATCAATTGGAACGGAGAGGAAACCAGCTTTGGCTTTGCTTAGTCCTGAAGGTTGATAAGGATGTTGTTGTTTTGTCCAACGGTCCGCTGGTGGTTCTCTAACCGCATTTTCTCCATTCACAAGGAGGTTCCAAAATTCAGGAATTGAATTTGCGGACGGAAGGCGGCAAGCCATTCCCACAACTGCTATTGGCTCAAAAGGTTGCTTAAAATTCCAGTAATTTTGCAAATAGGAATGTTGAAAAATTCCAGAATTGTCCATTGTTTGAAGTCTCTTCAACTCCATTTCGATTCCCTAATTTTTTTCAATTTTACATTAAATTAGTTAAAATTTAAAAAAACTGAAAAATAGTCTACTTACAGCTTTAAATGCCTCGTTAAAAGAAAGATTTTTCAATCTTTTATTCCCTTGTTCCATAATTCCATCCAGATGGATAATATCCAAATTGCCCCATGGAGCTTCATCATCCTCACCAAACTTTTCCAACGGAAGGGTTCGGATGTAATCAAAAATCCCATCTTGAATTTCATTCAAAACTGTTTTCACTTCTTCCAAGTCTCCTTCATCCCCGTTTCCTTTTTATTATTTTTGAAAGGGAAAAAACATAAAAATTAATAAATATTTAACTGCTGTTGTGAACTTTTAAATTCAATTGAAAGTTTCACTACCTTTTTCATTTAAATAATCCACCACAACTTTAAACCCTTTTTCAGAAGGTTTTAAACAAAAAGGGTAGGATTCCACGTTACCAGATAAGCCCCAGCTTTTACAATCCCCAAATCTTTGAAACCACAAGTCAGGATTTTGCAAAACCAAAGAAAACGGGTGTAAAACAATGCATTTTTGAAACATATTGAATTTCAACCCCCAAAATTTTGCAATTTTCGAAGAAACCGTATTTTCCAGTTTAATGGAAACAATCATTTGGAAAACACCTTCCAGTTGTTTCCTAAGAGGTTGCGAAACATTGTCCAAGATCAGAACCAGGTTGGCTTTAGTTGATACCTCACGAAAGGATCTTCCAAGTATCAAAGCCTTCTCTCCATCCTCTTCACAAAGTGCATAGGTAACCCATGCACATTGCCGGATTGCTGAAAGTTTAAAAAAATTTGAGCTGTTTTACGTAAAACTTAAACGATTTTTAAATAACAAAAGCTTACAATTCATTTTTAAAATGATTTTTCCTCAAAACAATAAAAATTGCTGTAGATATTTATATACAAACTGGTAAAAGTTGTCTATGCGTTCAAAGTAAATTCAGAACTGTCTCCAAGATTATAAATTTGTATTTTACGATTTGAGATAGAAATCCCGTATTTTTCCAACAAACGGGTGATATTTAAGCCTTCAATTTAAGAGAAAATACGACAAGGACGAAGGATTTATTTAGGAAATGAAGGAAAACGGGACTTTAAACATTTGCTCTAATTTGGTTACTCAAAAGAGTTGAAAGTTATTTGATGGGTCTCAAGCTTTGCAAAAAGTTTAAAATCCTTATTTTTAAAGGAAAGGTACACTTTTAAAGATGTGACCCCGACTAAAGGGTTGATAAATAGGAAAAATAGGGCCTTTTATTAAAAAACAAATGCTTGTAAAATCCTTAAGGATTTCATGATCCTGTTTCTTATTGTTTTTTCATTCAATACTTAAATAAAGGGCATTTTCAAAGTTAGAATTTTTGCAAAAATGTGCGAAATTTTAATTTTTCTTTCACTATATTTCCTCACATATTATGATTAGCCTCTCATAATAAACAAAAAATTAAATCTATTCAAACCCATCATTAGCAACGTACATGAAAATTAAAATATTTTGATATAGGTAATACAAAATAAACTTACACTTCATCTTTAATTTTTTTCAAAACAATGAAAAATCGTAGTGGATATTTATAAGTTGACCGAAAAAAGTTGCTTACACTTGCAAAGAAATATCAGCACTGTTCTAAACATTCTAAAATTGCATGCATTTTAAGATTTGTTCAAGAGAGAGGTGATTGTGTTTCTATCAGCGTATATAAAAGAAAAAATTTCCAGTATGACAAAGGTCGAACAAGTTCTTGAGTTGGCATTGAAAGAAATCTAATGCAAAAGCTACTTGTAAAAAAGTGGCAAACCTGTATCAATATAGAAGATTATGGCGTTATAAAAAATGACTTGGTTAAATACTTTGAAAGAGTGAAAGAGAATGGGGACGTGGAAGAGAGCAAGGATGGCGTGATCATTGCAGACAAAGATAGCAACAGTGCATATAAGAGCGAGTACGAGTATTTAGAACTTTAAAAATAAAAATTTTCTTTTATGAAAAAGAAATGTTTTTATTAATGAACAGGCCAAATATTTTAATGCCATTGTCTATCCTGATAGCAAGCCTTTTAGAATCATCAAATCATTTTAGGAATATATGATCCTGTCTTTTATGACATCTTTCATTCAAACTTTATATAGTGGACATCTTTAAAGTTGCAGCCTAATCATCGCAAATAAAGTCAAAATAACAAAAATCGAATAAAATAAAATTGTCTTATAAGTAATATTCTATTTATTCAAAGATTATGCTGTTTTGAATAAACGAAGAAATAACGAAATGCGACAAGAAAGAAGTAGATACCTAATCAACAATTAAACTAAAAAATAAGATACGCTAATGCGAATGGCTAGCTAACCAAACAGGTTTTCATAATAAACACTAAAAGGTTGCTTGCTTTACAAATCCAAGCATGTTTTTCCTAGAAAAAACTAAAAGAATCAAAAT
>JAANSO010003107.1:0-12062 GCA_036507315.1 Lepidocyrtus fimetarius | reverse complement strand
CACAGCTTTAAAATATGCAATCTAGTTGGTAAATCAGGAATAGGAAGAATTAAAAATTGAATCCCGCAAATGTGCTGCGTGAGATCCTTCATATTTTAATTATTTTATGAAAGTTTAATGTTGATGTTTTCCATCTTCTTTTCCTTAGCGTTTCCTCTTTGTATTTACTAAATTTAATCAATATTGCGTTTTTGCAGCAGTATCAATCTTTAAAAGAAAGAACGAAAATGTAAACGGACTTTCTTTAATCTTTAAAACAAGTTTAACAAAAACTGAATTAATCAGGCAAAAAATGAATTTTTTCTGAATTACAACGGCAAAATTTGTGTTGAACTCACATCAAATTCACATGTTTTTATACCAAAAAATACTCAACTTGAATACTTTAAAAGAAGATACATTTTTTTATTCAAGCTGCTACTTTTTAAAATTATAAAATTTCAAATTAACAGTTTTAAAGTCTACCTAAGTTGATTCAACGTATTCCGGTAGGTTTCTTAATTTTAATAACTTTTTTATGATTGATTAAGCGGTTAATGTAAAACTGTTTAATATTTTATTTAAAATTGTAAAAGGAGTTAAATGTTGTATTGCAGGCTTTCAAATTAATGGAAGAAGACTAATTTAAAAATCCTTGATATTTTTAAAGTTTACGTGCCAAAGTTTTGCATTAAATGTAGAATGCAAGAAAGAACCTGAATGCTTAAAGTGTACAAGAAATGTTGCAAGGACTCTAATTGTACATGTCAAAATGGAATTTTTAGACGTTTTTGAGGAATCTCTGCAAATGTACTGCGTGAGATCCTTAATATTTTAATTATTTTATGAAAGTTTAATGTTGATGTTTTCCATTTCTTTTCCTGTTTATATTTGTTAAATTTAATCATTATTCCGTTTTTGCAGCAGTAATTTTATGGAAGTTGTAAATGTTCTACAATTTCCAGTTTTTAAAGAAAATGTGATGGGTTTTGTATTTTGAAATATAACGTGCAAAAGAGAACCCCATTCTTGACCTAGGCGGCCTTGAAAAGCTGTTTGAAAAGAGAATCCAGCCAAAGTGTAATGAGAATCGAGTTCAAAATCTATCTTGACCACGATTAGATTCACAATTTCGTTCTTAAACAACAAAGTGAAAGTTGTGAGATGCAAAATGAAGCGGAGTTGGGGAAACAAGCTTTTAAAAGCCTGTATCATTTCATCCCATCATTTTGCTCCAAATAATATGTTTGAGAATTGAAATATTCCAACTATTTGGTAAATAGAGAAAGGCAGATTAAAAAATAGGTTTATAGAGTTGACTTCCGCAATGGTAATGCGTATCAAATTCATTTTTAAACATTAAATCGAAAGTTACGAATTTCAATTTGTTGAAAAGTGAAGGATGGACAAGAGAGGAAGAGCTTTTTAAGAAAGAACGAAAATGTAAACGAACTTTCTTTCAATCTTTAAAAAAACTTTTTTAAACTAGAGTCAAATTTGAAGTGATTAACTGAAAAATAATTCGTGGAAAAATTTGAGTTTGCATGGCAGCCGTCTTTGTTTTCCTAGTAAAAACACTTAAATTTCACTCGAAAATACAAACTTAAAATTGAAGTGCGCAAATGTACTGGAAATTCCAATCTTTTTGCGTGCTTGAGTTTGCTCAAAAAATCATTCCATGCAAATTTAATCAGTTAATGTAAAACGTTTAAATGATTTTAAAGATTTAAAATGAGATATTTCAGAATACAAATAAATACCTTCGGGAATATTTCAAATGCGTTGCATCATTCCTATTTTGCAAGTTTATCAAAATGTACACGGGAGTTTTTTTTAATTAGTAAACAAAACTGTAAAACAAAGAAAATCCACTGCAGATTCTCAGTAGTGTCGCAATACTTTTAAGCAGATTAAATTTCCGTAAACATTTTAAATATTGTAAAAATCACAAAACTGGAAGCCGTTCCTTGTTTTTGTATGTTTGGCTGTTTTCTGCGCTTTCTGCTCAATGTATGAATCTCGTGTAACCTTTTCTTTTTCAATAAAATGCAAGCTTGATGTAATCAATGTTAACCGTTTCACATTAAATGTTGAACATCACTCTAATTTTTGTTTGAATATGGATTCATTTCTTTCTCTGCAACGGTTTAATCACGCGGAAGTTACAATTGCTCTGTAATTTCTAGTAAGTTTTTAAATAAAAATTAAAACTTGATGGGTTTTAGCTTTAAACGATAATGTGGGAAAGAGAAACTATTCCTGACCTAGATGGCCTTGAAAATCTGTTTGAAAATAAAACCAAGTTTAATGAAAATCGAAGATTTCAAAGTTCAAAACATATTTTGGTCACAACTATGAAAACATTTATTTTTTAACCTTCAAATAAAATTTGTGAGTTGCAATTTGTTGCAAGAGGAAAGACTGACAAGGGGACGGGCATACTCTTCAAAAGAAAGAACGGAAATGTATTCTGACTTTCTTTAATTCTTTAAAACAAGTTTAACAAAAACTGAATTATTCAGGCAAAAATTGAATTTTTCTACTTTGTCGTAACAATCGCTAAATATCTCAGTTGAACTCACATAAAATTCACATGTTTTTATAGAAGATATACGCAAGTTTAAAGTTCAAAAGGAGATTCATTTTTATTCAAGCTCTTACTCTTTAAAATTATAAAATTTCAAATTAACAATTTTAAAGTCTACCAGAGTTGATTAAGGGTTTTTCAGGTCTCATAATTTTTATAAGATTTTATGATAAGCAGTTAATGTAAAACTGCTTAATATTTTATTTAAATTAGCAAAAATTACGATTGTTAAACTAATAATTTCAAGTTTTTTGTTTCGGCAAGAAGATATTGTCTTAGTGAGAAGATTACAAAGTAATTTTAATGTTCTTAATGGTGCAAGGGATACTAGTTAATAATGGTGATTAGCGTTGTAAAATATGAATATTTAAAAAATGCTTCACTGGAAACCATTAAATGGCGCAGTATTTGCAACCTTCTCTCCCTTCTTGATGTGTTTTAAGGTAGAAAACACATTTTTACAAAATAAATTTTTAATTATAAACAATAATACGCTTTCAGCGTGTAAACCCTAAGATTATTTAACATTTGTCGTGGGATTGGAATGATAATAAGTATCAAGAAAGTCCTAAAATATGGGAATTACATAATGGTTTGAATTGAGACGAAATCGACAATAAAACAGACAGTTTCTCTCCTAAGTATTCACCCGCTGTAAACAAATCCAACTGAAATGTTTCATTGTGTTCCCTTAAATTAAAATTAATTTTAATATCTACTTTGCAATGTTAAATGTTTTGTTAGATGATGACAAATGTGCTGCATTCTTTAACGGACATTAGCAGGAGAAATGAAGAAATATGATTATGAAAACCGATAATATTTGCGTTAATAAATAAGATTAAAAGATTAGTACTTTCTTGGAATAGTAAAACGTTTGTACCTGATAATTTAATGATCTTTGTTCTTTTTTGATTGCGGTAAAGATGATAATTTTAAGTAACCTTATTTAGTTTAAGTTAGAATAGTCTAATATTTAAGTAAAAACTAAGTTTTAGAGTAATTAATTATTTTGTGAATAAAGAAAGGAAAAATAAATCAATTTTTTATTCAACAATTTTATTTACATTCTGTGTCAAAACTAGTCCTACTTGCTAATCTGGACGGTTTTCTCAACCATGATCGTGAGGAAATGATGGCTCAAAAAAGTAAAATATCTTTGCGGTTACAAGGAAAGGTAACATTTTCAAAAGTGGCCAATATTCAACTAAAATTTTGTTTTTAGGCATCCCTTTGGACTTTGGACCTGATGGAACATTTTAAACCAAACGGATTATACTTGCCTGATTTGTCTGACATCGAAAAATTGCCATAGATCCAGTTTGATAAAATTTCATTTGTGCCCTACCCAAAATAGCACTAATTTATTTGTAAACCGGCAACAAAATCAAAAGGCTTGTTTCGAGCATTGAATAATATGATTTATGGCATACACATTTATCCTCCATTATGACAAATACTTCTTCCTTTTCATTTAAAATATTATTTTAACAATCCTTTCGCATAAAAATCTGTCACCTGCAGTTTAAATCACAAAGGATTTTATTTAAAGCTGTCTATTTTTTCTGATGATGCTCACATTGAAATAACCTTGGCTTTTTATCCGGTTTCTGGACTGACGTCATCATCACTTTCTAAGCAGCAGCAACAAAAAACAGATTTACTTCATCAAAATAAATTATTCACTATATGACAAGTTGACAAAATAGCAAAGAATGGAAAGAACAGACACCTGTCAAATGCTGCCTGCAAGCAAAATTATAAAACGAGAAAGAACGGAGTTGACCTTGATCAAACCTTACTTTTATTGCTTTGCTTTACGCGAAAAAAAGAACAGAGCATATGTATCTAGGTTGAATCATCTCTGTTCTTTTTAAAATTTAAACTTAAAAGTAGAAATATTTAAACATTGTAATTATCTAGTATCTACCTAAAACAAAGTCATCATAAAACACAAGAAGCGAAAATGAAAAAGTTTGAAAGGGAACCTTTGGCTGGCACATCGGCTTCAACTTCCCTTTTGAAAATTCGATTTTCAATGGACGAGGAATTTACTGAGAAAAATCCTGCAAAACAAAATCCACTGGATATTCCAGAGGTATTTAAAAGCGATTAAAACCTGACTCGAAAGTAAATAAATCATTGGTAACTGTTTAGATTGTTGCAATTTTTGCTGCCCAAATCAGCGAATTCAAAGACGTGAAAAATATGCGAAGTCAGAGTAAAGCTTGGAGGGACGAAACCTTATCAAAGTGGAGGAACTCTGCTGTATTTTTAATCAACGACGAAACAATTCCTGTTCTTGTCAAGGTCAATACCGTTCTTTATGATTATGTACCTATTAACTTTTGCATTATCTAGGATTTTATTGGTAGGCTTTTGAGGAATTGGATTTGACTGGTTTATCAGATGAAGATAAGGAAGAAACTCTGCCAAAAAAGGATCCAATGAGACTTTGTGAAGTTCCTTTTAAAAAATATCGGTTTGGAAATAGAATGGGACAGCCTTGGACTTACCCTTTGGATGCGAATGATTCAGAAGGGAATCTAATCTGGGAAAAGGTTATCCGTCCCCACGCGAATTACGTGGACGTTGGAATGTGCAATATCGAACAGTATACCTGTAAATTTTGGGACGCCTCAATTGAAAAATGCGCTCCCGGGTTGAAATGGATTCTGTCCCGTTGTCGCGGCTCCTTGGCAATGGCCCCGCTTCAATCGGATTTGCTGCCAGACTCAGGTGACTTCTTTCCTCCATCATGGAAGCGGTTTGGAAGAAATCCATTCGATGATAATTTTTACATGAGGTCAAGTTTTAAACCTGAAATTACTTCGTTTACAATTTCAACTCCGGAGCAAATTCCAAAGGGATTCAGGAATTTGCTGGAAGGGTCTGATTTGAAGAATTTCTGGTTTGGAAAGTTTGTAATCGGAACGATGGCATATTTAAAGGTAACTTTCTGAATGGAGGCTTATTTACTTTTTTGTTTTTTAGCCCTTTATGATGATGGACCTTTCCATTGTGACTAAAATGTTTTATTTATGCATTTTCTGTAGCAATTGAAGCTTCCAACTGGAGCCATTGCATCTTCATTTATCGCCGGTCTAAACGAATCTGCAAATTGGATCCAGTTGGAACATTTAACCGCGTTTACCTCCAACGAAAACTATGTTTTGTATGAAATCGTTCTTTGGCGATACTTTTCAAGGGATACTCCACCCATGCGCGAACTTTCCGTTTCTTTGACTTCTCCGGATTTTCGGAGCATCGTCACAGGAACTTATCCATGTTTGAGGTTTATTCAAAATACAATTGTCAAGCTGGAGTTGGAAGTTACCTGTGAAGTGAGGCAGGACGAGGAAAATCCTTCACAGTCTTCAACTCCACCCCGATTTAAGTTTACGTTGGGAAAGTGCACTTTTCCAAATTTAACTCATTTTAAGGTGTCCCAAAGCTACGACAAGCCTCCGAAGTTGGGTCCATTCAATTTAAATCATTTAAAGAGGATGCCAAAACTTGAGGAGTTTTATTTTGGGATGAAGAATGCTCAGAAAGAGTGGGTTACACAAAAGATTCAAATTGTTGGTGATAAATTGGGGAACCTGGAGGCCCTTAAGTTTTTAAAATCATTCCATTTCCATGGAAACTTCACAACCGAGTCTCTGCGTTGTCTTGGGGGGATAACGGGACAATTGGAGACTCTCGAGCTTGTGCTGGATGAAGAGAATTTCAAAGTGGTGGGGGAAATTTGGCCACGGCTGAAGAGATTGAGGTTGTTGGAGGGGAGCAATATTCTGGAGGAGTTTTTTTGTAACTTATAGATTTTCAATCCACATTTAAAGGTTTTATGAATATTTTTGAGCATTGTAGAAGTTGTTTTCTTATTTTTAAAAATAAATTGTTGTGTACTTTATATAAAGTTCAACTTATCAATATTGCATATAAATCTGCAATAGCATTTCAATTCATAACTGTTTCAATTACATTTGTGGCAAGTTGCTTCAGAACGTTCCTTGTGAAAGCCATCTAGCATTTTAAAATTAATTTAACTGTAAACTGACAAAACAAAGACGAGCAGTGCTTTGTTCAATTGAGAGCGAAAATGAGGCAAAAATCAAATTGGAGTTTAAGTCAAAGTTAAAAGCATTTTGCACAACTTGATACCCTTTCATTTACTTTGAATAGTTTCAAAATCAATCATCATCACCTTCCATCGTTCCATTTCCCAGAAAAGCTACGTGTTTGATAAAGAACAGGCCAGAGAAATAGAAACAGAGAAGCGCTGAGCCAAATGTCTCAAATGGATTGGTTAAAGTTTCTAAAGGGAAAGATAAAGAAGCTGATAATGCATAAATGCGCATTTAATTTTTAGCCTTTCCCTCAATAGCCTTTTCTTGTAGAAATTACATAAGCAGACAACAATACTTCTACCATCTCAAGCTAATTTGATTTGAAGAAACAAGAAAGCATTGCTAACTATTAAGCAAGTTTACTTTGCTTGAGTTTTTTCTTATCCTTTTCTTCTTAACTTAAACGGAGACGAAGACAGACGAAAGTTTACGAGATTGACGAGAATTTGTTGAGAACGGGGTGACGAAGACGGAGCACAGAAAATTGAGGCAGCTTCTTGATTGCGATTTATTGTGCTGATCATGCTTTCTGATATGAAATGGCAAAACGCATGACTTTATCATCTTTTCTATCACTGTCCCATTCCCTTCGAACGTGCGTACGTGACAGTTGAGCAAGTGAGAAAGAATGGAAAGGAAAGCCACCTGCCAAATGGCACACTGAGATTGGCTGAGTTTTTGCAAAAGGGAAAGAGAAGAGTTGACAAACTTTGCAATTAAATTGTTCTCCCCTTAACTAAACGAAGAAGAAAACTGAAGCTAATTTTTGTATAAGAAGGAATCAAGCGAACCTTCCAGAACATTCCATTCCTCCTTCTCCTCAACCACCACCCTCATATTTCACTGTAGAAGGAATCCATTCTCAACTTGAACAAGCTAAAACCATGCCGGCTTCTACGCCTTAAAATACATAACGAACCAAGACGAAGCCAAAACCAAGCGTCTTTTTTGATAAAACACGGCTCATTTAATTTTTGGACTCTGACGAAGTCGGCGATAAAAAATATTTCGAGTATTTTTGAGGGATTGTGCGCTTCGACGCCATTTATATTAATTCTACTTGCTTAAATTAAAATAATTAAAATGTAAATTAGTTAAAGAACAATTAGTGTAAAGGAAGTTTGTCATTATTTAAAAAAGGTAAATGGAACTAAATTACAATTTAAGTGTAGAAATTTTTCACGAAAAAATAACTCCTGCGTAAGCATTTATCATTACCTGGCAAGAATACGGATACTGTTCTGTTCTGATAAAATATAATTGGACTAATTAGGAATTTAATGGCAGTAGTTACGTTAATTAAAATTCGTGATTTTTACATTTCCTTCACAGAAGGCCAGAGTTGGATTCACCTTTTACGGGTTGAGCTAAGGAGGACCTAGACGCCTTGTGGGAAGGCTCCCATATTTCCATTCATTCCTGTTCTATTTTTTCTATTCCAATTAAAGTGAGTAGTTTCAAAACTAATTCTTATTTTATTAAAACGTTTAGTTTTTAAAAAGAAATGACTTTGTCCATTATTACCAAAGAATTAATTTTGATAGAAGATAATCCTTTTTCTTTAGGTTGCTTCTAAAAACTGTTGGGGTTCCCGTACTAAAAATCAGATTTCTGCTTCAAACAATGACAAAAGATGGCTTGAAGTTATTTCATCTGGAGAATTGCCAGTTTAAGAAGCTTAACAGCAAGGTAAGGAGCTCAAGGAGTAATATAAAGTGTACCAAATATTTTATTATTTTAACATGTTTCGGTTTCATTACTGATGTTAAACTATTTCGATCATTTTTTTGTCTTTTTACAGAACCAGGATACCCGGAAATGCCTTCACTTAAACACTTTGCAATCCACTCTTTTAAACATGGTCGGAATCTCAGGGAAGATTGTCACATGGAAGGAGGATGACGCTTGTTGAGCTACTTTCAGAAACAGGTAGGACATGCAAAAGTTTATTTTAATTTGCCTAACGTCCCTTCCATTTCTTGAATTTAAGATAATCTTTTAAAAACTCTGTGTTTATAATCGGAATGTGTTTTGTTTGCAGAAAAGGAAGTACCTACTCCACTCCTTACATAAACTTCGGACAAAGCGCCACAGTCAAGTCACTCTGGAACCTGAACGGGCAATATTTAATCACCGGACCATGAAATACTCTCTGCAGCTGTAGGATACCTGGTCACCGTATTGTAATAGTTTTTACTTTTTGGTCCTAATTTTGTTTTAATTATTAAGTTAATTTAAGATCTACTTTTATAATTGCAAGCTGAACATAACATAATATAGAAACTGGTGGTCAACGTGTTGATTAGTCTGAACGATACAAATTGAATTGAAATTGACAAAAATTTAGATTTTTTCACCAAGGCACTAGTCTGTTGTGATTATTCATGGGAGCAAATCTATTGTAGCTAAAAAATCCTGGGATTTTAAATGTAGGAAAAACAGAAAAGAAAGGACTTTAATTTTTTTGTTAAATTATAAATAACCATGGTAGAACAATTAGGGCTACTTAAATTTTTGATTCGATTGGATTGAAAATGCGAAATTGGATTTCTCCAAGGTACGAAGATTTCCACTTGAATTGAGTTAAATTTTAGCTATAAAGTTAAGGGAAATGAAGAATATCCGGTTGTAACAAAGACGTGAAATTCTTGAATGTCTGGTGAGAAATGAAAAACAAAGTTATTGAAGGGTTGTTTTATTTCGAGAAAGATGTAATTTGCGAAATGGATCTCGCCCAATTGAATTGAATGGAAATCTGAGGCTGAATTACTGCCCTGAAAGGCCGGTATCAGTGAGATAAAATAATAGCTATAAATTTAGATTTTTTCCACAAGGCACTAGTCTGTTGTGATTGCACTCAGAAGGAAATTTATTCTAGCTAAAAATAATCCAACTACTTTAAGTGTAGGAAAGAAAAGAAAGAACTGATTAATTTTTCTATTAAATTATAAAAAACGAAAGTAAACCAATTAGGGCTGATTAAATTTATGAAATTGTGTGTTTCAAAACTGCAAAACGTGATTAATTCTTCAATGTACGAAACCTTCACTTGAATTTAAAATGTAAAAAACTGAAAAGTTTAATGAAGAATATTTTGAGGAAAGACATTGGTCATTATTTAATGTTTAAAGGTGAATACTACATAGTTTCGGAAATTGCGCCAACCGTGTTGGCAATTGTAGATAAAAATCACATTCAATTATTTTTATTTTAGAGTAAAACCCGAGATTTAACGACAGCTTTAAGACAATGTCTGTTAAATATTTTGCAAGTTTTGTCATTAAAGCAAAAAAATCTTAGGAAATGATAGCAGCAAAGAAACAACAAATATTGCGCTGGTTATTCAAAGAAAGGAAAAAACTGAAGAGAAAGCGAATTTTTCTCTCTTAAAATGCACTTTTCGTAAAATAGAATAGCTTAATAAGATCCAATGCGACATTTTTGCACGGGTACTGCAATTACGTCTCTAAAACTTATTTAAACTGTAAACAACTCTAAATTACGGCAACATTATTCCTGTGTTTTTTGTTGAGCTGCTAGTTAACGGTTTCTTCTGATTTTGTCACTTTATTCTCCTCATATCCTCCCAATTTTATAATTTAATTAATCCAGTCGGAAGCTAACGTTGCGGTTTTAAGCTTTGTTTTCAAAAGAACTATTTTAAAAACAAAACTAGGTTGTTGAGCTTATCTTGATGAACTCCTAAAAGGTGTTCCTGTGGTTCAACAAAAACCCTACTCTCTGAAAACAAATACAGGACTTTCACAATTTGTGAAACAGCTTTAAAAATTGTATTTCCGATTTCACAACTTTTTTAGAAAAGTTCAGAAACAATTTATCATCTTTGTATTACAAGCGACTTCAGTTTTGCTTTTTATTGTTGATTGAAAAATGATTTTTGCTGTTTGATGACTTCGTATCGTATGAACTGAGATTTGTAATAGAACTGCGTAATCAAGCCGAAATCTGTATTCGCGGTTTGGTTTTAAGCAAACTATTTTTAAAACTGTTTGTTAAAAATTACCAAACTAGATTATTAAAATATAAATTATTCAATGTTCGAAGATATCGGATTTGAAATCAGTTTTAGCTAAAATGCAGTGCAAAATGTATGATTAAATATTTACGAATTTATTTAAATGAAGCAGTAAAACTTATAAGTGTTTTCAAGGTAATTGATCCCATTTCATCATTTTCTGAGATGTTAGGTAGAAACCGAAATCCTCTTTTTCCTCTTTCTTGCATCTATAATTGCAATTTATGGCCGCTTTTTACAGACTTTCGGTAATCCCATTCTGTCTATAAATAGTTGTGCTAGCAATTCTATATACTAATCGTAAAAAATAAAAAGTACAACGTATTTGCTTTTGAATGTTTAAAATGTTAAACAATTTAAAAACAGTAACAATTGCAAAATGTACTGCAATTGCTACAAAAAGATAAAACTTGACTAAAAAGCCAATAAAGGAAAAGGTTTTGAAGTCAAATATGAATATTTATAAAAAAATGTTTAAATGCAGAATGAATCAGGAAATTAAAGAAAATAAAGAAATTCCGGTTATTTCAGACATTGAATGATTAGAAACTGGCAAAGCCTGTAAGAAACTTTTAAATTTAATTAAAATGGGTGTGACTAGCCAATAAATAAAATTAACGGCTTTAAAAACTTACTTGAAAAATAAACTTACACAAAGCAAAGATTAAAAAGTTTCAATTTTTAAACTATTAAGACGTGCAACTCTGATGTGGGTGAATAGGAAGTCTTTTAAAATGGCTTTGTAGAAAGAATTTTTCATTTGATTTCTCGTTTCGTTGCGGAATATTTGTAACAAATTAAATTGAAACAAGGTATGTTCTGACGAAATCCGCATGTAAATTGTGCAAAAACAAAAAGAATCAATGCAAATGTAATGCTGTGGTTCAATAATTAACCATTCACTTTTACTTTATTCTCGGGGTTTAATTAAGTAACTGATCAACGGTCGGCATTGATTTTCAAAGTCATCTGAATAATTGTCCAGCAAAGCGCTCAGCCTGCAAAGCAATTTTGAACACAAAGCACGGAAGAATATACTATTTATTTGGTTTGCTTGATCCCAGCTAATTTTCCGAGAGAAGAATAGAAAACATTGGTCAATAGTTTTCTCCGAGCTCTTCATTTAAGTTTAAGCATCAAAACATAAGCCATGCAAAAATTATTGCATCAATTTAGGATTGAAAAGTTAAAAATAATTTTAAAAGTGAAAATACAAGTTTACACCACTGATGGGGACATGGGAGTGAAATTATGCCAAATAAAACCCCAAGGCCCGTCGATCCGAAAGGAGATGTTCAAAAAATGATGTGCTGAATTTAACGCTGGAAGG
>JAANSO010003106.1:0-12067 GCA_036507315.1 Lepidocyrtus fimetarius | reverse complement strand
AATCCATTTCTAGCAATCTCCAAGCATCGGGTGCCGTTACGGTTGATTGTAAAACCTTTTTTGCACTGACACCTTCCTGCGAGGCACTCCAACGGCACAGTAGGATCACAAAGTAAGGTCATTTCGCCTTTAAACTTCTCATCCGACGTTGAATTAAATTCACTACTTTCATTTTGAAGATTACTGCCCACGGACACGTCATCAGGGACTACAAAGGGACTTTGCTGGGGAATCTTATCCTTTGTGAAACATTTCTCCCCAACTTGAAGGTAAGCAGAGGACTCAATACAATTCAAATGAATCAAGACCGCAATGGAATACGTAAGGAATAAAACCCAGCAGTTGCCCATTTTGAAGGAAAGAGTAAATTTTCTTGTGCGTGTCCTTCCACCGCAGACGTGACGAAAACTAAAAACTGATGATGTGTTCTGGTCTGATGAGATTCCAGGAAGGAAATGACCCCAGAAATAGAAAGAAGAGCTTAACATAATATCTTGCCGTTTTCTGTTGCCGAAGATTTAGCAAAAGAATATATTTTGGGGACCTTTTTCCATGTAAAAAAGACATTTATTATTGCAATGGATGTGCCATCAAAACCATCATCAAAGCAAGCATGGATATAAAGAGCTGCACTTGATTTTGCTACAGCAGTTGAGTAAGTTCATTTTGAAATATTTTAAAAATTGTCAGAAAAAATGAAATGCTTTTTCCAAACCATCCACACTATTACCCATCACCACCACCGTTGATCAAGTAGGATTGTGTCCTCCGTAGAAATAGGGGAAGGAAAGGTTTTCTTGCTTAGTAATTGCTTCTTTCAGAAAAAAGTGTTAAATACTTATGAAGGAGGAAAGCCTTTTTATTTTGCCTTGGTCGGTTGTTGTTAAGCCATTCTAACATATTTTTTAAATGGGGATTATGATCTTGATTTATTTGCAACTTTGGCTTAATGTTCAGACAACTGAGGAGGTTGCAGTTCTATCTTAAAAACATGTAAATTCTTAGAATTCAATTTAAAAATTACAAATACATTTTAATTTAATACTTTAAGAAAAATTCTGCGAAAAATGTCTATGATTTTTTGCAGCTGTCATAGAACAACTGCCGAGCTTCAACTGCTGAAGATGCCGGAGTCGATGATATGCACAATTTTTTTCCTTCTTAGGAAAAATAGCGATGATAAACCATTCGTTTTACTTTTATAATAACTTATCTTGCTCTTCTTATCAGTAATATCTTGAAATGTTTTTACCTTTTCCATTCATTCATCCATCATTTTGCACAATTTCTCAATAAAATGTTTCAAACTACAGTTTGTTTAGCTTTCATGGATTACAAGGAAAGTGCTGAAATATTTAAAAGAAGCTACTCAACAGCTTGGCTACATTGACAGTACACATGTTATACTACAAATCAACCGTTTTTCTTGTTTTATTGCAGATTTTAATGACAACTATGCAATAGGAGTGGAAACTGATGCGAATTTAAGCTTTTTATGGTGGCTCTTTGAATCTAGAGATTCATTCCGGGATCAGTTAGTTATTGAAAGATTAGTATTTAAAAGATATCAAATATTATCGCAACAAATCCATTAAGAGTTTTTTTTATTTCTTAGCATTTTAATGCATTTTGTAAATTATTATCCAGACTAGAGAGTTGACCGATTCTGTAGCATCGGGAATCTAGATTTTAATATCCTTAATATTTGCACCTTATTCACAAGGACTTTGTACAAGATATCTTGTTCTTGTTGAAAATCCTTGTAAATATTGCACAATACTCTACTTTTAGTGTTTCCCTTCCTAAGCCACAATCGACCCCCGGGTCAACCCCCGATCCTCTGGTCAACAACCGACCCCTTTGACCATCCAACTCCCCATGCCAGAAAAAGATATACTGTTACTAGCTGAATGCAGTGAAGCTAGTATAGGTTTGGCTTCCATGGTCCGTCTGTGACTGGGAAAACTCAAAAAAGCCTTAACAGATTCCAATGAAATTTGGCAAGCAGATACAGATGGTAAATTGCAAGAAGCCTATTGTTTTTCAGCAATTTTGGCTTAACGGTTTGGGAGTTACAAATAACGGTTAAAGAATTCAAATAGCAAGGTGGTAAAATTTTTGCTGCAATAGACCAACGCTGATTCCGAATATGATATCGGATTTTGCAAATTGTTGCGAATTTTTGCAAAATTTGCAAATATTCAAGTAGTATATTATCATTTTAACCGTATAGTCGTATAGATTATAGCCGTACATAGCGTATATGACACCAGTATTGCAATTTCAAATGCAAATTTTTGCAAAAATTGGCAAAATTTCCTGAGACTGAGTAATTATAAATTTTAACAGACAGTGGCAGTAAAATAACAAATAAGTCGTTTACAGTATTTTGGCTTTATATTTTTCACAAATTGGCAAATATAGCAATTTTGCAGTCATAATTATCAAATGCGTACGTTCAGCTAGTCGGTTAAGGGTTTTGCAACCGTTTTTTTGTTTAATATTCCATATTAGTTTAACTTTTAGCCACCGTGGTGCTAGGAGGTATGTAGGTTATTATTTTGGTTTGAAAAAGCGGGTTTATTCTCTGAACCTAATTGCTAGAAAACTATGCAACAAGCCACAAGGGTTCAATCTACTTTAATCAAGTGCTCTTAATACAATTCTGTTGAATTTTTGAGCTATCGCGGATTTAGATGGACGGACAGAGAGACACGCAATCATAGTAAAATTAATGCTTGCATTAGTTAGCAAGAAGAAGAATATTTGCCAGTTTTAATGTTTATTTTGAAACAACATTTGATAAATTCAACTTTATTTTTATATACTATATTGAAGCAATCTCATTATTAGAATGCTCACTGAAATTTTATTTGGGCATACAATTAACTCACTGATATTTGGGATCCTTCGGATATGGATCACATGCATCGCCACATGGAGGACACGGTTTTTTGTCATTGGCAGCTTTTACATCTATAAAAACAACCACCCAAATCAAATCAGTACAAAATTTAATGGTGGATCAGAATAAATTGAAATTGACATTAAGTTCAAATACCGTTGTAAGAACGCCAGCATCCATCTTGCCACCAGCTACCGTCCTCCCCGCATTGAGGGCCACCATTACGCCAATCTTCAGGGGCGCACCAGTCTGGTCGCGTTGAGAACCCTAATACTGTAGAACTAACGGCTAACACCAATAGTAACAAAATCTGTAGCTTCATCCTTTGTTTTTAATTTGGATAGCTCTTATCCGAACTTTTAGTGCTTCAGAATTAATTAGTTCCAAAAAAGTTGTGATGTTGAGTTTGAATTTTTTTTGGCTTATATACCCTCCTGACACTGTTCGAATGACGTTTTCTTTTTGCGCAAAACCGAAATATAAATTGCATATTTACGTAGATAGTGCGTTGGAATAGTTTGGTGTCGGATGACTTTATTAAGTTTAACGGCTTTAATTCAGATCGACTACTTGATTTAAACGGAAATAATTGTCATTACATATAATTTTATGTTTGCAATGATATTAACATTTACGTAAGTTTTGCGTCAGAATATAACTGCTATTAATAGGTCTCGTGAAGTAAAAGTATTAAACCCAAAATAGCATCTACACTCAAGCAGTATCATATCAAGCTATTAAACTATTAGCAATAACGATTAATTAGAAAAAACTAATTCGCCATTTTATGAAAACTACCTAAACATGATGTAGACATAGATTATAGTACTACTATATCACAAATTGACTGCGACAATTTAAAAAATACCAAATTCGAAAGCAGGTGTAATCAAGGCAGCCTACTGTATGATTTGATTTATGTAAAAAATGTAAAATGCCAAGGGGTAGAAAATGGCCACAATGAATCCACTCCGTAGAATTCCACTGTTGTAAGGCTGTAGATAGGAACGGTTTCTGACATTATATGAAAACATGCTGACCTGACATGCATACCAGATTAGGTACTTTTAAGCAATAGATAATAAATAAGCATTATTATTTTTCATTACAATGTTTATTTGCTATCTATTTTTTAAACCAAACAAAATAATAAAGCCAAAAAGTTAACGTTGGTGAAAACAAATGGCTACAGGATGACAACCTCGTGATATTTAACCCGCTATTATTTATATATTCAACCTGGCTCTTGTAATAATAAAGCTTGTAGAAAAATGGCGCCCAATTTGACTTGGAAATAGGATTTGGAATGCATGTTTTGTCGAATTATATTTACCCAAATTTGTTGTTTGAATATTTAAAATTTGTAAAGTTAATGCAAGCACAAACAGGATCGGACAAATAGGTATATAACTTTTTACATGGGAAAAGGAACGATTAAGTTTTGTCGCATAAAAGGAAAGTGACTATGGTCAAAGATGCAACACGTTTTCATAAGAGAACTATGCATTTATGTTTATGCCCTAAAAATCGGGTTGAAATACGACATATATATATGTATCACACTACTAATTATTAAATATGTAACCGAATCTATATTTCTGATGGAATGTTAATTAGCACATCGTTAACACATTCATTTCTGTAGCAATTTTTATATATTTTAACAAGTTAATTAATTTATACCTGGGTTTCACAAATGAGTGGTCTAGTTGAGTTGCAGAGTCTAGAGTACAGGTATATAGCGTTGTTATTGATAATACATAAACAATACACAGGATGATATTTAAAATAGTTTTTGTATGGAAGATTGGTTTTTATTTTATTCCGGGTAGAACTCCATGTAAAGTCCCCTAATTCAACTGTTTGAATCCCGTCCAGCCAGTGACCTATGTTGCAATTAAGTCAGCAAAGAATTATAATAAGATCAGCATAGATATTATATAACTATTAAATTAATTCACTTTTGAGTTGAGTGTTAAGGATTTTGGTTAGTTATGTTTTTTAAACAAAGGGAACAAAAGCTAATTATTACTGTACTTACCATTCAGTTTGGTTTTGTCAAAGGATCGAAGTAACTCGAATTGTGTTTCGCTTTCAAATGAGGCAAGGGTCATGTTTAAACTTTCACAATATTTTTTAGAGTTAAACCAGTCCTAATAAGTGTAAACAAAAGCAAAATAAATATATATTGTTATAAATACAAAATTGTGCCTATAAAATGAACATTTTACCCTCTCGACTTGATTGGCATAATACGACTTTCCATCTTTGGAGGTTCCAATAAAATCTATAAACATAAAAAGTGCAATTTATTAAACATACTTATATATTGTTGATAAAGTAAAAACACATCTGTAATACTACACACCAAGTTCCGGTTGTTCAGATGCTCCCTCAAATCCAAATCCTAATGCCACTAAAATAAAACTTAAACAGTTTATTTTAATGAAGTTTTCTAAAAACATTTTCGGAGAAATTATATTTGAAAACTGGGAGAAGTCAGACAGTTTTTTTGTTATACAAAACTTAATATGACACGATCATAAGCAAAGACCTCTTTATATATTCGACGTTTCATTGAAGAACTTACAATAATTTTAAGTAAATAAATTTAACTTATTGAATTCAGCTTGATTACATACCCACAACATCTAACTCAACTTCCTTATTATATTTGCCAAAATTTGTAATTTTGCATGTTTGCTTATGGTAAATAGGTTTATTGCTTTCAGGTGTTTGCTATAAATTCATTAACTTCTTTATTTTGAGGAATAACATTGCACATGTTTCACATTATATATTTTTCAATGTCAGAAATGTCTAAGGATTTTAAAGTGTTTTATTGACAATATTTTATTTCAATGTGTTTTTTGTGACAACAATAAAAGGCAGCAAACCTGCTTAGACACTTGCTCGAAGATTGTCAATAAAGGCTTAATTTTTGATTGATTATTTTTATTTAATGCTTTAATAAGTTTAAAGTTAAAAGTTTCAAAAGTTTGTATTTTGCAAAACCCGTTTGCAAATATATATGCAAAATATATGAGTACCAAATTTGAATTTTATCCAAATTTGGAATTTTCGGAGAAGCGGACGGGCAGACAAACAGACAATATCTTGAGTTATTTATTAAATACGTAATAAATGTTTTGTATGCTGATGGAGAAATGCGCACGTGGAAAACTAAAACTTGACGTTGTTCCTCGTAATGTCATTTTTATCTTCCTTAAATGTATGCAAACATCTTTTGCGTTAATTTTAACTGCCTGGTAATTTGCATTGGATCATTAGTTTGTTTTCAAATACAGGAAAAAGATGACACATGTATTCTTGTTGTAATATTTTTTTGCAAAATTCGAAAATGATTCTTATATTCAAATAGCTCCGCTAACAGGTCATTTAGGAGTGAAAATCGGCTTAATTTGCCTTTTCCAATGACTTGAATTATATTGTACTAGCAATGCCTGTGATTCTTACGAATCGTTTATCGCATAAAGTCATGATAATAATACCTACATTTTAAAGTTTAAGATAAGCGATGTGGAAGCTGTTTTATTTCTAAAGTTGCTATATTCTGTCCATTTCAAAATATTGAAATAGTTCAAGCATGTTTTAATTACTTTACAAACTTATTGGAGGTTGCAATAAAACGTTAAATTGAAGTACCGAATTACTACAGAGATAGATTAAAATTAATTTGTCTCTTCTACTTCAATACAAGAGTAGACGCGTGTAGTTCATTCTTTTACAATTGGGGATTGAAGCTTTGAATTAATATTGCTGTGGTTTTTAAATGGGGATTATGATCTTGATTTATTTGCAACTTTGGCTTTATGTTCAGACAACTGAGGAAGTTGCAGTTCTATCTTCTGAACCCTGTCAACAGAGAAATGAACTCTCACATAAGCAGTAAAGTTTAAGCTCACATGAGTAGGGATGAAGATGCCGGAGTCGATGATATGCACAAATTTTTTCCTTCTTTGGAAAAATAGCAATGATAAACTATGCGTTTTACTTTTAATACTTATCTAGCTCTTCTTATCAGTTATATATTGAAATGTTTTTACCTTTCCATTCATTCATCCATCATTTTGCACAATTTCTCAATAAAATGTTTCAAACTACAGCTTGTTTAGCTTTCATGGATTACAAGGAAAGTGCTGAAATATTTAATACAAATCAACCGTTTTTCTTGTTTTATTGCAGATTTTAATGACAACTATGCAATAGGAGTGGAAACTGATGCGAATTTAAGCTTTTTATGGTGGCTCTTTGAATCTAGAGATTCATTCCGGGATCAGTTAGTTATTTAAAGATTAGTTTACAAGATATCAAATATTATCACAACAAAAACAAATCCTTTAATCGTAAGAGTTTATTTCTGTGTTAGTATTTTAATGCATTTTTTAAATTATTATCCAGATGTGGAGTGAAAATAGCAGAACGTTATTAGTTGCTTCTGGAAATCAAAATCTTTTTCTTGCAAATGTCCTTATTTAAACGCGTCTTCCAGAGCTTAATAAATTTTTGCAATAAATAAGCATGACAGAGTTTGATTGAAGTGCCATCAAAGATTTATGAACTGTGACTGTAATTTTTTTAGCAAATTAATCGATTTGTCGTAGAAAACATTAAAACTTAAACTTGTAGAGCAACACGTGCATTTTTTCTAATATTATGCATTGTTAAATTCAACTTGTCTTAATCATAAAAATATTTTCAGGTCAATTTTGACTAAATAAAGTTTTCTGACTTGAGCCTTTAGTTTTCCATGTCTCAGTGCAGTGTCCTACTTCATCATCTTATTGTAACTGCGTAATATGGACTTATATAGCAACTGTTATGGAAGCATCATGTCTACTCTCATTTCTTTTTCATATTATCCCCCGAATAAAAATCATGCAACGCACACTGAAAATCAGTGACTTCATCGATGATGTATCGAAGACGAAATGAACTGCCAAAGACAAGAGGAAAGAAGAGTAATTGATTAAGCCATGTGCTTAAAATATATTAACCCTTTTTAAGAGAGTTTATGTGAATGTAAACATTCAACTACTTATTCTGGAGTTGCAGGCTATGATAATGATGATGACACTACTGATGGTAGTGGAGATGGAGAGTAAAGGAAGTTATGAATATCCATTCGTGAAATATTTTCATGTCAGTTTTTGGATCCTATTGGGTCCAATATCCAGTGGAGCGTAGAAGCTCAAGTAAGCTTTGAAAGTTTGCCCGTATAAACGTGTTACATACTATATACATAATATTGAATCTCTAAAATGATGATATGAAATGATTTTGCCCTGAGTTGCAAGTCACAACACCGATAACGATTGCGATGGCTGTTTCCGATGGATCTACTTTCTTGTCATGAAAATCGACTTTACTCAAATTTTGTTTTGTCAGATGAAAAAAATTCGGTCTTTAGCTTTGATGATTTTCGCTTTTTTGTAAAATTGTAGTAACATACTTGTAAATTTTCATATTTTAACATTATTCATGTTTAATATTATCGTTGAGAAGGTGGGAGCTGCTTGAGTGAGTCTTATTTGTGCAAAAAATTATGAACGAGTGCAATGATAAATGACAAGAAACTGATTTTCTGTGCAATAATATTGCCACAGTTGTAAATATGATTTCACTATTTTTAAAACTTGAAGAATGATTTTCTGAAGTAATAAAATGTTACAGGAGGCTTTCGATGCAAAAATATTTTGTTTTGAATATTTTTTATTAGCAATAAAAATTTTTGCAGCAAAGGAAAATAATGTTTATTACCCAATTATGTTAAGATAGTAAGTAGTATGTACTGTATGCAAGTGCATTGAGATAACTTTATAAACCCAAGAATTACATAAAAACTTAACTAGTTTCAAATTTTAATTCTGGTTCTGTAATACACTTTGAGTACGGAATCTCTATAACATTCTTGATTTTAAAACCCAGCTGCTCCACCTTATTCAAAACGGATTTAACAACGGATTTTGGAAGTTGCTTTACTTTTGAAAATATTGCCCAGTTCATTCCATTTTCAGGGAAACAGCGAACAATCAAAGCCCAGGATTTACCATCCGTGTCCACAACGTAAACAAATGTTTCTGCAGAACATTTCAATATAAAAATATTCAAACATTACTTTTATTAAAAGAACTCAATCAATACCTTCGGTATGTCCTGCCGGATCACTGCAAAGCCATTTTGAATTGACATTGTCCATGGGAGCACATGCTAAATTAAATTCAGAGCCTGTTCGTGGACACTTTGACTGAATCCAAATTGTTGCTGGTTTATTTGTACTATTGGTTTGTCTTTGAATGTATTATTTCCTTTATATTGATTTTGATACAGGTTTGACCCATGGAAGCCTTTTCCATGTATTTCTTGTGAGATGGTCCAGCCAAATGGTGAATGTAGTGCTTACTCATAAATGGCAGATGCCACTGGCCTAAAAGCTGCCAAGATTTATAAATAAATATTTGCCTGATAGTTTTCAATACTATTATTAGAATAATACAGATACAGAAATGTCATACTGCTTTTAAGGTGATGTTTTTCAAATGATCGATTGGTGGACAACTTTCTTCTTCTAGCTCAGCGGGATCCAACTCGGAACCCTCTTCGTCAAGACCGTCAATAATATCGTATTGAGCTGCATAGCTCAGAACACTCATTATAAACGGAAGAAATAAGTAAAATCTATTCATTTTTAATGTGAGGGTTTTTAACAGAAATAGCAAAGAAAAGCTTTAAAGATTTTATTAAGTCCCTGCCTTTATGCTTCATACGATCAATGTAATATGCACATTCAAAGAGTAAAAAAGACTTAGGCTAAACAATAAAAACATGTAAATTCTTAGAATTCAATTAAAAAATGACAAATACATTTTAATTCAATACTTTTAGAAGAATTCTGCGAAAAATGTCTATGCTTTTTTGCAGCTGTCATAGAACAACTGCGTTTTAAACTCTTCTACGTCAAATCCATACCCTTCCAACAACCCAAACAAAACATCAGAAACATCAGAATCCATTGGAACGGTTTTAGAAAGTATAGCCCAACTCATTCCTTCTGGTGGTGCATCCGGCTCAGTTGGACTACATCTAACTAGAACCATCCAATTATGATGATCTGTAGCCGCAATTAGCAAATACAAGTCTCCTAGAAATTCACAATTAAACATCATGCTTTTGAAATACCTTTTAAATAAAAAATCATTTTCAAAACTTACTACTTTCCTTGTCATTCCAGCATATGAATTTTGATATTGCTTTCCTATTTTGAAACCAACAACGTAAATCCATTTCCCCTTTTAGTTTTGGTTGGATAAATCGTAGGGTCCAAGTAGCATCCGCATCCGGGTTCATTTCATGCGTGGCAGTTGGATCATGCGTGATAATGACTCGAGGACAAATCGATGTAATTTGAGACATTTTAACTGAACTGTTGAATAAAGCCAGTCCGATATCAGCTAACCAGTTGAGACTGGCAAATGGCATTTTCCATTCTCCATCAAGCTGTAAAGTAGTATGAGAAATTAAGATTTGTGGTTTGTTCATCAAATTTTTATTCTGATCTAGTAATGTAAACGTTTATTAGCTCTCACCCGTACAATATCGAGATTTGCCCGTTCAGCTATCATTGGACAACCTTCTTCTCTAACTTTGAAAGGATCAATATCCAAATCATCGTCCTTACCAGGATTAGTAGTAGTTGAAGAAATTAATTTTGAATTATTAGCAATGGCAAATGAAACGATTTCAATGAGAACAGTAAATAAGAAATAACTGGTGATTAGCCTGATGGTATACATTTTGTATAATTGACAATCACGTTTGATCAACTGATGCTAGATTGCTACTCAAATGCGGGATTGCTACGGGAAATCATCGTTTTGACGCAAAATTGTAATGCTGGTTCGAATTAAAAGACATCTATTTATTTTATGACCGGTTGTGTTATTGTCTGTATGTTATTGTATGTGTATAGGAACACATTACTAGCGATCCTAAAATACAATTTTATGCAAAAACATTTACTTATACCTAACCATTTCGGCAAAAAATATCAAGATAATTTTTCATAAACAAATAAACTTAATTCACAAGCAAGAAAAATTTAGAATTTAACTTTTCAATCAAATGCTCTAAAAATTGTTAAATCCATTCAGATTTTCTTGGTTTAATGAAGCATGAGTTCCACACTCTTTATAAACGATAGTTAGTGAGAAAATAATTTTAGGTAAGCTAATTCATAAAGTTAGCTTCCTTCTTTTACACTTATTGATGATAAGGTATTATGATAAGGATGGGAAGATTCAGGGACTATTTGAATTATTTCCATGAATGAATAGTTTAGATAGAACAATCAGAGCATTTATTGTTTTGCCACTGACGTATTTTATTTCAAATCTCATTCACAAAGAAACGATTGTGAAACTTTGTTGATTCATTTTAAAAACAATGCACAAGATTTAGGTATGCAAATAATATTTACAGAGATCTACATAACAAACTAGAGTTTAGAAAATGAGAATTTACCTTCATTCAGTACAGTTGTTTTTTAATAATCAGATAAAAATCACAATTTAATTTAATTTTTCCAGATCATTTGAAAACAATATCCAAACTTAAATAATTCATTTCAAATAAAAATATTGTAAATAAGATATTCAAAGGCATCCAGCCTTTATTAAAATTTTGTAAAACTTTTTTTAAATGTAAGGATTCTTATTTTTTGCAACATTATTGTCTAATCTTCTTCTTCAGGATCAAAAAGCTCACATCCTTCATAGGATTGCGTTGTCGTATCTTTCATAGTATGAGAAAATCCAAGTTTATTCATTGCTTCCAGCACAGAAGTCTTCACCGTTTCGTTCACAGTTGGTTCAAAACTTAGCAAATACCAATCATTGTAAAGTCCATCTGTTGTACAATCAACAATGGCCATGTTACTCTCATTATCAGTCCAAGCCACTGTAATGATTCCATCTCCTGTTAATAAAAAATTTAAAATAAATTACCGATTTGCATATTTTGATGTTTTGCTAATTTATGGAATTAATTATCATTTCTGAACAAGTTTCATACCATATTTCTGCGTAACAGGGTTTTCACTGTTTGGATTAACAATGCATTGATTCTGTCCCTTTTTCACAACAG
>JAANSO010003105.1:0-12068 GCA_036507315.1 Lepidocyrtus fimetarius | reverse complement strand
TCCAGTAATGTTATTTTGACAGCAGCTGGAATTTTGTGTTAGTTGTGGTGGTCAACGTTTTAATTGACGAAATTGTCTTTTTATGTGTAGATTTTAGATTGTAAATGTGCACCTAAAAGTGTTGTATTTTACCTGTATTTTTGATATAGCAGGATTTAGAGAAAAATTTTGTAGTGCGCACGAGTTTTAATAACATATACGCTTAAAATTTAAATAATGTGAGTCAATTTTTAGTATTTATGTAGATTCAGCTAAACCGAGGAATGTGAAATACTAACTTTTTAGTTTTATTACAATGCTTGTGCCGTTATTATTAAGAATGATGCATTATACAAATTTTTATCCAATTAAAACTTATTTTATGCAAATAATATACATTTTAACATTAAAATTTGAGCTACCAATGCATCATTCTTAAATGGACGTCAGTTCATTTGCGTTTTAAACGCTATTTTTGTCCATTTCCGCTTTAATTATTGCAAATTTTTAATAGTTTATAGATCTAGTAAAGTATAGAATGTGGTGAAAGTACTTGCATGGAAGCGTGTTTCCTTTAGGGAAACTATAAAACATGCATGCAAGAAGTGTACAAATATTGCGCAATATTAACTTTTTCAATTTTTGAACTAGTGAAGCAACAAATATTACTAAAACCAAAACAATTTGGTGGAATAATAAACTTTTTGTAAAGTTTGTAAACAGTGCATGTGGGATGGTGGATTTTTTTCCAAAATTGGCGATTTTTTACAAGTATTTTGTATGCTTGATACTGAAGATGACGAAGAGCAAAACAAATTTTGAAAAGAATTTTTGCAATAAATGTTTTGAAATTGCTTTTTTAAAAGAAAACTTTTTGATCTTCTCTCTTTGTCTCTATTCTTTTTTGTCTGTTCAACTATCCGTTATTTTCATGAGTATGAAATGTGCTAATTTTGTTAATAATTTCCTTTAGCTCTGGGATAGAAGGGAATCCAACGGTTTTCTATAGACTGATACGTGGCTCAACAGCACAAACGAATAAATACGACACGTTTTATCTCCAACAAAGACAAGATAATGGGTTCACTTGGGCAGATATAAAAGTAAATCATCCGTTGGACTACGAGACAAATAAAGAGTACAACTTGACTATACGTGTAGAGGTAAGAAAAAGCAACAATTTTCAAATATGAAATACGATCCTATCACTCTCAGAAATTAAACACACAGTGAAGCCACCTTTGCCATTCTCACCACCGGGGTAACCAACACCCGCAACTTGAATCCTAGAAGAACATATACAGTTGAGATAATGAGCAAAATGTTTAGTCTGGAAGTGATGTAGACTTGCGGGTTTTCTCCGATTCTGTAAGCGTCTGTTGCTTCCGTTTCTGTAATGTACGGTGTTGATGGGCTTTAACGGGAAAACGGGGAAAAGCTTTAAAAATCCTTTTTTATTTATGGAATAACAGGATTGAATGAAGATTTGAATGCTCAAGGGTTTCTGGAGATGATACCATTTATTTGTAAACATTTAAGCCTATTTTGAAAAAAGCGTTATCATCATCATGATGAGTGCTTACAGCAATCACCTTGTACTGACATTTTATTCCCAGGGGAGTCTATTGTTAAAAGTATTCCAGTCATGAAGAACAAGATAATAACACAATGAGAATAGAATGTATTGTGGGGTGTAATGAAAAAATTTGAATTTTTTGTGGTGGATGGGTAAAGAGTGAAAGTTGATGCGTTTTGATGAATACTATTGAGGTTTATTGACTCTGGAGTGAATAATGGAGGAGGAATGGAGGGAGTCTAATTGATATTCCTTTTTTAATAAACACAGAACATATGGAGCTCAACAACTTGCATCAGAAGCTACGATTTACATTATACTTGAGGACGTAAATGATGAAATCCCGTTGTTTACCGAACGAGAACAGGAAATGGTTGCTGAGGGGGAACCCGTTGGAACGAGGGTCACCCAGGTTAACGCAATTGACAAGGATGGAACTGCTCCTAATAATTTGGTAAGTTCAAATGAAAATTTAAAAAAATGACGGACAAAGCGGGATTTTAATAATTAAATTGTTTTTAGGTTAAATACTACGTGGTCAACTCTGAGGGAAAGGACTACTTTGAAATTAATGAATTCACTGGGGAGATCTTCACCAAAGTTGTGTTCGACAGAGAAAAGCAAGCTGCATATGCTTTGGCCATTGAAGCAAGGGACTCGGCTCCATCTGCTCGGCCAAATAGTTTTTAGGTTAAATACTACGTGGTCAACTCTGAGGGAAAGGACTACTTTGAAATTAATGAATTCACTGGGGAGATCTTCACCAAAGTTGTGTTCGACAGAGAAAAGCAAGCTGCGTATGCTTTGGCCATTGAAGCAAGGGACTCGGCTCCATCTGCTCGGCCAAATAGTAATGGACAGCCTAACACAGGTACAGTATTCATATTTCTTATCTTTTGGAACCAGCTGCGAAACTTCAGTTGGGGTGTGCCTTTTATTGCATAATTTAATCAGAATTAATAATTTTACATGTGGTCATCTGCTCCATGTCTGACATGTATGAGCTTTGAGAGAAAAGACATATGCCAAAAGTCTTTCTTGCCAATCATTCTATGACGCAATATTCTAAATTTTTCTAAAATACTATTGAAAGTTCCAAAGCAGAAAGTTATTATTATAAGTTGGAATCTTTAGTAATGTTTACAAAATCTCTTTGTTAAGTAGAATTAAGTTTAGGTAAATATTATTTTAAAGCTGTAAAGTTATTCACTTTATTAAGTTAAAGAAGTTAGAAGCATCAATACATTAAGATATTCGACGTTTTCAACGGTGGGCTCATGATATTCATCTAATGCCCCAAATGTCCTTGTCATTACTCCCATTTTATTCACCCTGCACCACATTATTTCCCTATAATAACGTCATGAAGAGTTAGATTACTTTTGTAAAAGTAGTAAATGCATGAGAATGAGAATATTATGCAACCGCATCCGTACTTACCCGCCCTTTTCCATTTTCCCACAAAAACCAATTTATTGGCAAAGGTTTACAGGGAGAAAATCCACAAAAGATGATTTAACATTAAAAACTAGTCCTTGTGTAATCTTATTTTAGCTTACAAAAAGAAGAAGAATCGTATTTTTGGCTAAATTCCAGTAAAAAAGAAAGCGAGACATAAAAAAGGCTTAAATGAAGTTATTCCATTCCATATCATACCTTTTTTAAATAAATTCCAACTTCTGTCGGTTTTAAGCCCTTTCTAAAGTGAATCAATACAGATTTTTGGAGGAAAAGTGAAAGCAATAAATGAATCATCCAAAAGAAGTTGGGAGAAAGTGCCGGGAGAAAGAAATGAAGTTGAACTTTTAAACTTGTACAGATCTTCAATTTGTGGGTTGGATCATTGGATCTGTGC
Organism: Lepidocyrtus fimetarius; assembly: GCA_036507315.1. NCBI lineage: Eukaryota > Metazoa > Arthropoda > Collembola > Entomobryomorpha > Entomobryidae > Lepidocyrtus > Lepidocyrtus fimetarius. The sequence goes on along the minus strand of JAANSO010003105.1, from coordinate 8,658 downwards.
CCCCTTCTTTCACTGCACTTCAGCGTCCTTGCCATCATCATAATCAAATGATTTTCTAAAGATGGAAAAGTTTTTCATTTGGAAAGAAGAAAGAAGGGAAATGTAGTAATGATCCACAGTCAAAGAGAATTTTGTTATTAAACTCTTCTCAAAACCTTGTCGTTCGACTTAAATGATGCGTCATCACAAAAATTGTAGTAAAATATTGTGACAGTGATGATTTGAAGACGAAAAAGGAAAATATCGTCCTTAATTTCATAGATAAAATAAAATAAGATCTCAAGAAGGACAATAATATTTTGCTATATAATATGTCCCCTTAATTACTAAAAATATTTTCGACTCGATTATATTTTACATTTAATGTGTTGTGTAAATGATTTCAAAAGAATTAGTCAATCCACATTAAAAACTAATGAACTATTAAGTTAAAAGTTAAGGTTGCTTATGAAATAATCCTTTCATTTAATTTTTGTAATAATAAGAAGAATTTGAAGGATTTATGTAACAAAAATAGAATTTTTTGAGTATTCACGAGAGAAAATGAAAATTTATGCAAGAAAGAACAATAAATTTCCTTAACTTTGTAACCGCCAAAAACTCTCCAGTACAAAACTATGGCAGTGTGTGTTTCAAGTAGATATTTTACTAAAAGACAGAGAAAAAGCACAATTTTAATCGGGAGCAAGCAAACAAAATAATAAAATATTGTAAAGTTTACTCTCTCAAGAGAGACGGCACCAGCATCATCGTTATTTTCCCACTCGTCAGCAAAAAATATTGGAAGATGCTTCCAAGGATAAAATACATTTCTACATTCCCCGCGCATTTTCTCCAGAACTTTCACTCTTGTCGAGGAATCCCGCTCCTTTAGCTGTAAGGGGAGAGTATTCACCATTCAACTTTCGTAGATAATTATTAGATGTGAAAATCCTTTAGAAATAGCCACCAATGTCATTTGCTATTATGATTGCGTAATAAGATTATTACGTAAAATTTTTAGTAATGAAGTCTCAGAGTGTGGAAAGGCTACTCAAGTAGTTGTAAGAAGAGCTAAAGAGAACAAATTGTAAAGCGACAGTGACAATGGCGTACTGGATCAACAAAAAGCTTTATCATACTGCCAAAAACTTAGATAAATATACAGGGAGTCAAGTGGATACATAAATTATGTATGACAGATCGGATCCGAACTGAAGATATGAAATAGGTGCTCCATCATCATCCTTTTTACAATTATTTAAAATGGGTGTAAAAGGAGACCCTTTCTTGCCACTTTCAATTATCTTCGTCTTTAATTTCCNTTTTACAATTATTTAAAATGGGTGTAAAAGGAGACCCTTTCTTGCCACTTTCAATTATCTTCGTCTTTAATTTCCACTTCCAATGAAAAGGTTTAGAAAAAGAAGTTACGAAACTATCCCAATCTAATGTTACTACTGCTGAGCCATTCTTTTAAAAATTCTAACTTTTTTGTCATTATCTTATCATTTCAGGCAAACTCTTTCAAAACTTGTTCAAAAGTAAAAACTAGCTATTATGTTATTATTACTAGAGTTTCGAAGCTTTCATCTTTGTCATAATTGTAATAACACTCCTTTTCTGAGGAATTTAAGTATGCGTATAGTTGAAAGATGAAAAGGAAAAAAGTTTTCTGGATTAGTTGTAATGGTTTTGTTGATGTGTGAAATGTACTTTCTTTTATTGTTGATGAACTTGCGACGAGCGGCAGACAATTCTTAACAATTCAACAAAAACATGGTTTAGTATTCATTTGAAAAGAATTTATGTAAGACAAGAAAAGGATGAAAGGTCAGAGATGAATTGGAATCGAGAGAGGATTTTTAGGCTATAAAGGGGCAAATAATAAAAGTAGGGAAGCGGAAAGTAAAAAAATTAGACGTCCCGTACCAAAGTACCTTCATTCGCTATTTTTCTCTATTGAATTCTGAAGGTGGGTACTTACATTTTGGCATTGCTTTACTTTCCTTCCTATTACGTAATGTGCCTATACATAGGGAGTAAAAAAGAACTGGGTTTTATGATTCCAGTCGTCGTAGAGTAATTTTGTTGGTTCAGTGAACTGGAGCTGCTGACAGGCATTATTCTATAAAAAAAGCCTGTTTAGATACTGTACCTTATAAACTTATGTGCTGTATCGTAAAAAAGATAACAAAACAGGGAGCGGGGAAAGTAGGTGAGCCTTTGGAGTCCCACTCCTCCTCCAGTAATTTCTAATAACGGGCTTTAGGAGAAGTTGATGACGGTTAGGAGCGGGAAATTTTAAAATTATTCTCTGAAATCCAGTCTGACAGAACAATATTGTGCCGTCCGGAGTAACTACTCATGTAAGAATGGTAATTTTATTTTAGGGTTCTGTAAAACTCACTTTTTATGTTTTGGGAAATGCCTTTTACTATTGTTTAACCATCAACGTAATCACTGTATGACAAGTTTTGTTGCTGTAGCTTTCAAGAAGGCTATTTTGGGAAAAAAGACTGACCGGAAAGAGATTTCGGATAAATATGTATGAAAGAGAAGGAATGGAATGGGTTGAAGAATGGAAAAGAGTATTAAAAACTTGAGATATTACGCGTCTACTGATTTAACTTTCGAAGAATAATAAAAGTTTAAGGAAAACTGATATGCTCTTTTATTCAATGAGTTTTCTGATTATTCTCCAACTTTGTTTTCTTTTACTACAAAGCTACTATTTTTCGAGAAGAGCAAAGCTTTCTATTTTTAAGCTCCCGTCTTGTTGTTTTTAGAGACTTCCAGACTTCTGACTGGAAACATCAACTCTTTAAAAGTGATTCTTATCTTTTGCCATAGACTTCCAATCAGTTTTCAAAATACGTAAAAGAAAGCATCAATGTGGTTTTTGGGGCAGTAAAACGGCAAAACTATTATGGCGTGTTTTCTTCTAAAACTTTTTTGGAATTACAAGATTCACAGTGAAACTTCATGGGCTTGTTGGGTGGAGCAATAACAGCAAAATTTTACTATTTTACGTTGGTTTGCGTGCATTGTATCTTGCAAAATGTATATTTTAAAGAGTTGATTCGTGATTGAAACATTTTTATTATGCTTTGCTGTTTCTTTGGGAAGAACGATGTGGATGGGCGGATTGAATTAAAATACGGATGAGATCCTTGCGTAATCATTATCCATATTATCATAATAGGCAGAGTTACTAGAGAAGCTGGTTTCCGTTATGATTATTAGTACGACTGTTATTTTTATCTTTGTCCAAATATCAAATTCCGTTGACTCCTCAGAATCTGTTTCCTGATGAAAAATAAAAGCCAAATATTTTGCAGAAAGGCGTAACAGAGCTGAAAGCAGAGTAATTCTGAAGATGTTTTTATTCAAATGAAATAATAATCTGATATTGAATATCTTTATTCATCTTTTTCATATCTTCTTTCATGCGAGAATTGTTTTTCTTGGAGACATATGAAAATGAAACATTGAGAAATGAAATCCAGAATTTCTCTTATTTCATTTTCTTTGTAAAATAAAAATCGGAGAAAAAACAGTGATAAGATTTCTTAGAAAATTCATCATTGATTCGGTATTTACTTCAAAGAAGATGTTTCTTAAGAAAAATAATCAAAAATTTGATATGTTTAATATTTTTGCAAATATTTTGCCGATTTTTTTAAAGCGGGATGGGAAAATTGAAGATTTTAGTAAAACGTAGAAAGTACATCCTTTTTTAGATTATTTGGCATGACTGCCTTCTAAAACTGCATAATGGGAGGGGAAAGATGCATAAAGCCGGCGAGAGGAAGAAAGCTTTGTAAAACACTGTATTTTAAATCGTTCAGTATTCATCCTTCCATCCCGCTACCTTTTTAAAAAAGCTCTTTCCAAAGACTTGTAATGCCAGAGTCTGCAAAGGCTGGGAAGAAAAGAGGTACATCCACGAGCAAAGGGTGTTTTTAGCTGAAATGATTCAAGTTTCCCCTGTTCCTTCCTTTCCAACGTTTCTTGTTGAGCTTGAGATGAACAGCAACCGCTTCATTCATGGAATAGCCTTCCATAAAAGTACCCGCTGGAGCATCCTCACTTCCAACAATTTTATCCGCTTACCAGAAACTCTCTCTTGCCACCGCTGTTGAGTTGAAGAGTTGAAGTTGGCAAGGAAGGAAGTTAGGCGCGTGAGTGAAAGCTTCGAGTTTTTGTAGAAAAGCTGCTCCTGCTACGTTTCCTCTTTCATTTCTCAAAAGATTGTCTTCTAACCACTATCATCATCATCATCATCTTGAAAACATTTTTTCCTTTCCAATCGAAATTGTTTGGAATTTTTTTACTAACAGTGTCAGTGTGTTGTTTACTTGGACAAGTGAACAAGAAGCCAGGACTTATAGCTGGAAGGGGAAATGATATTAAGTGAAACCACAAAAGAGATTCTTTAGTTCCCAGATTAATTTTCTAGAAACAGCAGATAGTTCCTTACAAGAATTTCCCCCAACTTGTCAAAAGTCTGGCTAAAAATATAATTTGCAATAAGTAAATATTATTTTTTCAAGTGGGTCAGGTCAAAAAGAATTTTGCAGTCCAGACTGTAAATTTCAAAGGAGTCTTTTTGCTCTGTGCTCTCGTTTCATTACAGGAAGTGACAATTTTCCATAGTCATCAACACAGACAAGGCTTCTAATTTTCTTACATAATGCGAAAGAGAGAAGGGGAATAAGAAAACGAGCGGAATTTTAATGACTTGGCGTTTTCAACACAGAGAAAGATATTCCGAGAAAGTGTGTAAGAAATCTAAAATAACTGAGAGCGGGTATTAAAAGGAAATCATCGTCAAGACAGTTAAAATCATACAAACTTTGCTTTTGCAGGAATTAAATTAGGGTGGTATAGGGACAATGATGATATGACGGTTGGGTTCTTAATTGTGTATTTCATTATCTCTTAGAATTACGCAATCTCAGTAATTGAGGTCAAACAAATTGTTTAATAAACCTTAAAGTTCTGTGTTTGTTGTGTCTGTGTGTTCAGATGTTATTGACATATTTGTGGATTTAAGGAGCTGTGTCTGCTTGAAGTTCTTTAGAAAAAGCTGAAAGTGGTGGTGAGCATTTCACTAATTAAATTGAGCTTAAGTATACTTCACTTTCTTAATAGGAGAAGAAATTTCAGTTGATTTACGGGATTACGTAAGGATAATTATATGCTCTCTGTTCGCCAGATATTTGGGAAGACATGTGGGAAATAAAAGTTTAGTATGCATAGCCACATAAAGCATATAGCCAAGAGAAAGCTAACGAACTGAAGGAAATGGTCCCTTCACGACCTCTTCTCTTAATAAAGCCTCTTTTTTTCTTGCATTTGCCCAACTTTCACTTGCTGATTGCTTAGGTATATGTAGATATTTTTTCCGCCTGGAGGAAATAAAATTGAATGTCATTCAGGTTCATATGATGGGAATAATAGAGGAGGGAACCTTTATTTTCCTCTTTATTATTTTTTATTAAGAGAAATGCGTTGGGAAAGCCCATCGTATTTTTGTAAATCCCTGAGAGAAGAGAGGTCTAAAAAAGAGGGCTCCTGTCTGCAAATAAAAAAGTTGATGAAAATGAAAATGATGGGAGTAGGAAAACCTCTTTCCCCTTATAGTATTTATGGAGTTTATTCATTTATCTAGAGGAGTAGGTGCAATAGCGGAGTCCTAATATGAAACAAAAAATTTTATTGGGGAGTTGTTAGCCTCGGCACTTAAGTACAAGCTCGATTTCGATTTGTCATTAGAAAATGTCATCGGGCGATAGTAGTCCAGCATTATAGATTAGATGAGATGCGTAGATTAAAGCAGAGTGCACTAAAAACTTTATCTCTCGCTCTTTTTTCTAGGTTCATGGCCTTACGGGTAATGTCCCTTTCTATCGACTCTTTTGTAATTAAGTTACGTCAGTTCACCATAATTTGCAAAAGGGGTTTTAATAGAATAAAAATAACGAAGGGGTGTATATACCCGTGTACATGGCTTTTCAAGATGCAAAACTTGAGAAGGGGTAAAAGCTTACGTTTTTAAAAGAAAGTTGTGCGGTTGAAGTTGTGGTACTCTTCCAGAAATGGGAAGAAATTGGAAGTATTCTGCTCCAGCTCTCTATTAATAATGAAACGTGATTTATTCAGGTCAAATAAAACTTTTAAGAATTTTATTCTCTTATCATTACACCGACTTGCAAGACTTGTAAGTTTCTTTGATGATGATTGCAGTGATGGCAAAGCTCTCTATTTATCTTATAAATGAAAGAGAATGGAATTGAATCCTTAAATTAGAGAAAAAACTGAAAATGCAAATTTAACAAGGGCTCTTGCGTCATTTCGTCTGCATTCATTAAAACGAAATTTGTTAGATCGTTAACAAATTCTGAAAAAGGAAAGCGTATTGGCCATTTGGTGCCATTGATGTCGTTTTACACTTTCCTGTTAGCTTTAACTAGTTTTGTAGTAATATTGTTTATAGTTTTTCCTGTTAATTAATGACTTTCGTTTTTACAGAAGGTGTGTTTCATAGTAAAACTCGTTAATTTGGCAGAGGCATTCATTTTACAGCCTTTGAGTCTCTTTTAAGCTTCCTTTCTCTATTCTGTCTCTCAGGAGAGAAACTCATTAAGTTAAAAGCTCGAAAAACGACTTGTTTAAGTAATAAATCAGCTTAAAGGCATTTTACCCATAAACAACTTACATAATCCCGTAAAAGACAATTTATCAAATGATTCTTGGAAATTAATTATCTTTTAAGTAGCTTTTGTCATAAGAATGAAAAGGCACACCTCAGCTGATTTTATATTTTAAATAAAAACTAATTAATTTTTGTTTTCTTCAGTGACAAAATTCATCCGTATTGGAATCTCTGACAAGAATGATAATCCGGTAAGTCCTTGATTTATATGTCTTGTAACTCTAACTAATGTCAATATGTTATGTAATGTATCTTTATTTTTCTCACAGCCTTACTTTGACAAAGCATTGTATGAAGCGGAAGTGGATGAAAACGAGGATATTCAACATACAGTTCTGACGGTGACAGCTAAAGACAAGGACGAATGTAAGTTTTAATATTTTTCTGTCATTCGCTTGATTTCCTTAGAAAATTACAGTTACAGCTCTTCATATTTGTAATAAACTGATTACTGATCATATTTTTTGGCAAGTTTGTACACAAGAGTGCTGTCAAGCAAGGGATCCCATTGGGTTTGACTGCTACATCTCAATACATACATAGTTTGAGGGAATCAAAAAAGGTTTCTTCTCATTTTCATCCTTTAAAAACATGTTTACTTTGTCCCTGTCAACTCTCATTCTTGGATAAGGCATCCTGCTAGGTTCACAGGAAACTGTTGGAAACGAATTTGACAAGCTAACCTACTTTTTTGATTGATCTGTTGACAAACATTTTTAAAGGATTTGATTTAGAATTATACCTGACACTTGCCTAATCACAATCTAAAATAGTAATGATCTATTTTATTATGATTAGTCCTTTCTATGTTCACTTCTACTCACATTAAACTGAAATATAGTATGTGGTGAAAGAGAATGGCTATAAATGGTTTCAGAGGAGTCAGTTTTATGCAGTACATAATACTTACTCACCACGGTCATCATTTGCGGTTTTGAGTTTATGAGAAGTTGCCTGCCAAAGAAAAGGAAACCAGAAAAAGAACGGCTTTGAATAAAGATTTTTGTTCCGCTGCGATGGAAGTAAAAACGGAGATTGTATTTTGGATAAAAATCAAGAATAGTGAAAGGCAATCGAAGTCTTTTTAAGAATACACTGATCCTGTGAGATATCGTAATAAAAGATCCGAGAAAGCTATTTGTTCTCCTTAAAGGGGACTAATATATCATGTAGGCTTTTGTATAGATTCAAATCAATATTTTGTATTGTGTAAATAAAAAGAACTCATGATTAAACATATTCTTAGGGTTTGATTATATTGAAAAGGGAGGAAGGCCACCCTTGAGGAAATATTGATAAGAGCTTCCTTTGCAAAATATCTGCATAAATTATTTTTTTATTTAATTTTGTGAAGTGATTTAGAAATTATTTATTCTGAGGATTAAACGTTCCTATGTTTATGCAGAGGTTTTCTTTCTGCTTCGGAAGAGTTTAAAAAAACGATAAAAACTTTCTCTTGGACTCCATTTTCTAATAATAACACTTATTACGGACGTCTTCATCGTTTCGCTTTCGCTGATCTATGGAGATTTCTACAGTTATTGAGCTGCTGCGACTTATTTTTTATGAGGTTTCCAAACAGACGGTTAAAAAAGCTCTTGTTGGGAAAACTTTTCCAAATTTTATGCACTGTTGGAGCCCCAATAAAAAATGTAATGCGAAAGTACATGTATATTGAATAAGATGAATTTTACTGCAAGGAAGGAGTCTTCTTCGAATGAGTGACTTTGGTGAAAAAAATCTGCATGTTTGCTCCCAATATGTTAAAAGCCGAAAAACTTGCTCTCTTCCCCTTCCTTGCCAAACTTCAATCAAGACAATGACTTGGAAAATGATGAAAATTGAAAACTTTGGGAATAAAAAAATCTAGTGCAGTCAGTGTCCCATTTATTGCAGTTTTTTATGTAATAATTTCTGCTGCTGCAAAACTTGTTTTTATTGTTATAAAAGAATCAGAC
>JAANSO010003104.1:0-12068 GCA_036507315.1 Lepidocyrtus fimetarius | reverse complement strand
AGGGCTTTACTACTGCGAGTTGAATACATAGTACTGCATATGCTGCCTTTGCAGCTGAAGTATGCAGTACGAAACAATAAAGGATTCGTTTTCTTTACAGTCCTTAGAATTGCTGTTCATTACCTTTTTTATTATGATTGTTAGGACACTGTTGCGTAACCCAATTCAATCTGTAGATTTACGGATTCGTAAAAAGCTGCAAATTCAAGGAATTTTGGAGCTCGTGGAAGTATTTTTTCGTTTGAAAACAGAAAGCGTCAGACGGAATACAAAAATTAAATAGAGTTCAATATTGGTTTTTTAGAGAGTTTGAAAAATAAATTTAAATGTCAATAATTAAAAAAATAAAGAAATTATTTCTAAAATTGTATAGATGTAACGTTTCAGTGATAGTGAAAAGTAAAAGGATAATAAAAATAAAAGGAACTATAAAAGAATTGTTTCAAATTCGATTTTATATCAAGTCCTTGCTGTACTTCCCACCGTTCATCGTGTAATTCCGTAAATAATGATTTTGCTTGACGTTCTTGTGTGTCGTGAATTTAAAATTACACGGATATTGATGTTTTTTTAGCTTTTTCTATTCATCGACAAGAAAAATGTTTAATTCAAAGTATGAATGGAATATATTTTAGTTGGAGTTCTATTTTTGGCATGATATAAATTTTTACTGCCTTCGTCCGTGAAAATTCTCTTTGAAGTGCGTTACTTCATGCCAAAATTATCTTGTGACCAAGTCACATTTCCGTGGCTTCACGGCTTTCTACAAGTCAATAACATGAAGTAGCCCTTGTACATGGAGAAAAGTAAAGCGGAAATGCAGGTTTTAGAGAAACGAAAAACGAGACAGTGAAAACGACAGAAAGTGACCTTACACCCTGGCACTGGAGTTGATATATTTATGAGTAGGATTGTAAAATTCAGAGAAATGAAAGCTGATAAAGTTGTAAATTTTGATCAGTGTCATTCTGAATTACTAAATAAAGTTGACAAAGCATGAACATGTTTATAAAAAGGGTGTCCTTGAATTGTGAACAAAAATTTAAATGGGGGATCACTGCCCATATTTGTGCACAATTACAAAAACTTTACGACCTTTTGGATCTTAACCTTTTTTACCGTGGTTATCTAAATAAATTTTAGATCAGCATTTCAACGAAAATATTTTGGTTGAGCAGATGTGATTTTAAACTTTTGGTCACATTGGCAAAGTATACATTTCTTGGTGAATACTTAATAGGATATGAAAATAAAGCAGAAAAAATAAAAACCAAACCGGAATGTAAGCGTAAAAATAAGAAGAATATCTCATTTTTTCGGGGGAGTGAGAAAGGTTCAGCTTAACCAGAAACCCTGAAGCGAGGAAAGACTTGGCATTGAATCCTTTGATTTTTTATCGGGTTAGCTCAATAAATTTAGCAATATGAATTTATGAATTCATTTAAAAAAAGTAATTTTATAAAAGAAACTGAAAGGTAAGAATGAAGAAACCCACGGGCAAGTTTTAGTTGAAAACCCTATGAAACCTCGAGGAAGAATTGATCAATTTATAAAATTTGTTTCTTCCACAAATTATAAAATAGTTCCAGATCGTAAAGGTGCTCTTTTATTAAACCTTAATATCAAATCGCCAGCTCGTAAGCAGAAACCTTTTAAAATTTTAATTGACATATCTATAGTTTGCAATTACATTTGCTAATTTTAACCTTTCACATTCAAATGCGATCTGTGTAAACCAAGTTACTAAATATTATTTAAAACTGGCCTAAAGTCCAAACCCCAATTAAAAGCAACATTCGTTCTCAAAGCATAGGATTGTTGATTAGAGAATGAAAGTTTTTTTTATATTCATTTGCAAAAACATGACACTAAATTATTCTGCGAAAAGAATTTGTTGCTGGAGTTGTTCAATTAAAAAAAATCTGTTAACATTGGTGTCCCGTGCTGTAATTTTATATACCCATTACAACACAGATATTTGATACTTTTTAAAGGTAAAAATTAAAACATTATAATTTGAACTGTATTGAAACGATAGCAAATTAAATATACTGATGCTTTAATTGTTCTACTTTAGCTTTTAAAAAAGAATTCAATCTGTTGATAATGTAACCAATTTTTTCTCACAAATTAATTGCGACACTTTTATTTAGCACCATTTAATTTCTGGAGTTTTTAAACAATGATATGAGTATTTTTTCTTGGAGATATTTAAGTTTTTACACAAAACGCGGGCAAGAAAAATGAAAGATTTATCTGAGAAAAACGTCTTCATCTAGGTGCTAAATAGATGCTTAAAAACCGTCAAAGACAAACTTTTGATTTCTAACCTGACCTGCCATTTTTTAAATTCAAAATTACCCTTAAATCAGTTGTTTACCGCTGGAGTATTTATTACTCTTTTAAAAGTAAGCCTTCAACCAAGAAGATTCACGGTAGACCCAATTTGATTTCGGTAGGTTGTTCTTGGTTGATCTCATCGTCAGTTTGGGGTTTTAATTGATTAGCATTTTTCTACAATTAGACAGCGATAAGGAATAATATTATAAAATAGAAAACTAAACCGTAAAGATCATTTGGATCACATCATAGGATACTTGAAACAAATTAAAAATATTATCACAGAGTAAGTTAAACCAAAACATTTTTCTATTTAAAATTCTAAAGTATTCCTGGATGGGAATTAAACAAGATAATTTTTCTGCTCTTGAAAATATCCGGAAAATTTGCATTGTCATTGTGAAAATCGAAAGGGGTAATTCCTTTTCAGCTTTTGACTTTGTCAAATGATCTTTTTATCCGTTTTTTCTTAAAACCGTTTGGAAGAGAATGATCCTCTTTCTTTCTTTTCTCCTCAATCTCTTCATTCTCTCTTGCTTAACCAAAGAATAATGACTAAAATGACTTTTTCTTATCTACTTACATTTTAGACACAAAACGGGTCAAATAAAAACTACGGTGGCAAATTCTTAGAACTATACAGGTTTTGACTTTCGGAAAATTTTTCACATTTAAAGCTTTCTCCTTGTGTGAAATTATTATTCAGTTCTTTTTATCGCTGAATTGTTTTTTTTTCTTACCTTAAAACAAAAAGCTTAATGGGTTTAGGATTGGTGATTTTTGCTAAAAAAAATAACTTCTTGCCAGTCGACAAAATTTGAGCCATACGTCCTGGGGACGACAGAGATGACTGTCACCATTATCGCAATGATGTTAAAAAAATTAAATCGTGGTTACATAGCTCGTGATTTGGCTGGTAAAAGTACTCTTCCATTGTGAGTTAATCGCAATTTGTTACGGTTGTTTTAAGATATTATACATGCCGGACAATGGAAGCTATAGATCTGATCAAGAACTTCTTGTGCATTCTTTGCAAAACGTTTAACGACTTTTTATTTTAATTAGCTTTTTAGTTAATGTTTATGTTTTATTGCATGTCCTAACTTACTTGAGGAAGGAAAAGTGTAAAGAACTGTTTTATTGAGAATTGTAAATCAAAATTATACGAAGACATTCAACAGTTCGGAAATCGGCAGAAGTAAAAATGCTAATTGCCATTTCTAAAATAATTCACCAGCAGTTATTTACTATCACAAAGATATTAAAGTCACATTTTTCACGAAAACTTGAGAGAGCTACAGCTATCGAATATAACACGTTAAAGAATTCTCATATTTTTTTGTATTCTTGTATTTCCAATTAATGGCCCAAAGGTATTTAATTTAATGAATAATAAATAAAATAATTTTTATATCAAATCATTGAAAAGAAATGAAAACAAAACGAACAAAGTCCAAGAGAGAAATGGAAGCATCAAAGAGAAGCTATTGACTTGGCTCTTTACTGCTTTCATTTTCACGGTTTGTTTATTCAGTGCTCATCTTTAAAATGTTGAAAGTAAAAAGGTAACAATTAAGAGGGGAAGTCATATTTTCAAAGTCAACATGGACTTCACCCTGCAACCTTACAGAAAGGTTTCCACGTGAGGTACTTTCCTGGTCTGGTGCTGCAACTGTCACAAAAATAATAGAAAGGCTGGAGTAAAATAAATTCCGGTGCCAAGATGGACTTAGAACGCAAATGATGATTTTTATTCCATGCAACAGAAATCGAGCAGCGTTAGACCAATCTAGATATTGTGAATTTGCCTTAAGTAAAATACTTAACAAAGGCAAAGAACTTTTGGATTTATTTAATGTGTTTTCCATTGTTTCCCTTTGGATGTTCCCTTTATAACCTTCGAACTTAAAAACGTTCGTAATTGTTCAATGAGGAATGTAAAATCATTTTATCTCCAGATTTTCTAATTGCAGTTTTAAAAGGATAAAAAAGAAGAAGCAACTAATGCTTTAGAATCTTTTAAATTTATGTTTACTGTGTATTTATGTTATCTGCTACAGTGCAGTACGCATCTCTATAATTAAAGACAATTGAACCTGAAGACATTATATAACAGCGTTTAAGAATTTGACACTGAAATCATTAAAAAGGTAACCCAAAGTTTAAAAAAGTAACTCGTTGTATTTTTTTATTCGTTATGACTGACGATAAAAAACGCTGCTGGTTTATTACGACGCTGATTACGGAATTTTCAAACCTATCAAGCGAGAAATTTCAAGACTTCTTTTGTAACAATAGCAGTTCAAAAAGTTCAAATATATTTTGGAAGAGTGGTTGGTGGAGAGGAAACAGATTGTAATAGCATCACTAGATCAGCGGGTTTAAGGCACAAATTAAAACCACAAAAACAGTTGCCAAATCCAACCAATTTAATTTATTTACGCAATCATTCAATTTTCAGCATCATCATCAAAATCATAATCCGATTTCATTTAAACTGAATGATTTTGTAACAATGGCTTTAGTGGCGAAGGAGTTTTGTCTTTAAACGCCGTAAGACCACCCAACTTGTCATTTTCCGAAATATTCATGTTTTTTAGACCAAGCAAAGCCTTTATTTTCTCATACTTTCTTTCAAAGAAAATTAACTGCGATTTTTAATTTCTACTCTGAAAGCATTCAATTTAATAAGTTGTCGCATGGGTTTTCTAAAAATAAATATTTTCGTATACTTTACAGCAATAATGTCATAAGCGTCATTCAATGTGCAATTTTTGTTGTTTAATATCATCAATTTTTAATTTATTTTTTGAACTTTTATCGTACAAAAAAGACACCTAGCAACCACCTTTCCATTTGGAAATGTTTTATGTTAGAAATATAATCTAGTGTCGCTTTATATGTTTTCATAAAAGGTTTAAAAAGTCCAATCTGAAAAACCCAAGCCATTCAAATAAGTTAAAAGAAACTTTCTACTCTGCTTGAAGTTGTCAATCGTTCCTTTTTTATATTTACCCATCAATTGGAGTCCTTGGTGAAAGGTAAATTTGTCCATTCATTCACCCTTCAAGTTTTCTCTCTTCCTGGCATTCTCACATATTGAGAGCTTTTAATGTCCGTCACCATCGAACAAAACTCTGACAATAAAAACGGATTTTAGATTGGGATAATAAAAAAGTTTGTTTGCAGAAACTCTGACATGGACGCTTCAACAAAGAATAAACCTCTCAAAAGAAAACAAAACGGAATCTTCCAACTTGTTTCTTTGAACAATCTCAGAGTTTTACAAATATAACTTTCTTTTTTAAGATTTGAGAAGCATGCTGATGTGTCGCAAAATGGAGCGAGCGTTCAGTTAAGTTAGCAAAGTTTTTTAAGAGAAAGCTGGGATTAGTAAATGAGGAAGAGAGAAATAAGAAAGGCGGAAACATTTGAAACATTCACCTGTGAAAATAATGAAAATTTGTGCTAAATTCATAGTTAATTTGTTCTTTCACGTTCCGGCTTAAATGAAAAAAATGTGTGTTGCAGTGGCTGTTTGGTATTTTTTGTTTTCAATTCAGAGCTTTACATTTTACTTGTACTGCAAATAACGTATCTATTTCAAAAATGGGTAAAATTTGTAAAATGAAATCCTCAGTGTCGTCGAGCTTAATTTCCCTTCTTTTTAAAAACATTGACCTCAAGGCCATAGAAAAGTAGAACAAACTACAATATTATCTTCCTTTTTTATTATTTAAGAGCTCTTCATTAGAGGTGCGTTGTTTACTTCGAATTTTTATCACTAACTTTCTTACTGCAACGTAACGAACAGAGATGTGCTTTGAGAAATTGCTTATGGATCGTGATGGAAAAATATCAAAACAAAACTGATCAACTGTTTGTTAAGCATTTGCTATTTTGTTCACTATATACTTGGAATGGATCTATATTATTATAAGTCCAATCGATATATTTGTCGGTTATCGTCGTCTTGGCTACTCTCAATTTTGTTATTATTGACCCCTCTGAATTATTTATGGTAATAGTAATTACTTTACCCTATTTCGTCATTCCATTTTGAGTTTTCCAAATTTAAATATTCAGCTTTTTAAAAAAGAAATTTTTTAAATCTTCAATACAAAACGTCTGCCGACTTACGATTATTATAATGAGAGGTAGATATGCTTTAAAATATCATTACAAAATAAGGTTTTATTTTATAATTTTTTAGTCAAAATTTATTTTGGTAAAATATTTTTAATGACACGACGTAAATAGTTGTTTGTAATTGGCATTAAATATTTAATATAGATGAAAACAGGCTCGTGTTACAAAGAATCGTGTTACGTTTAGCTTACTTTTTATTTTAGTTTTAATTTTTTGCTTCAGTTTGCTTCTTTCTTTCATTTTTAAAAATAGTAATGCTACAAACCGTGTATAAAAGTGAAGATTGCAGTTACCGTTTGCATACGCATTTTTTGTTGTATACAAGTCGTTTCAAGCGTCGAGTTTTTCTTTGTCTACATTCTGATTTTAATAATAGATAAATTATCTTATTTTTATACAAAATCATTGAAACGAAATGGAAACAAATTGAAAATAATTCCAGATTGAAAATGCACAAAAAGGTAGATTATTTTCCTTACTTTTTACTACTTTCATTTGCACGGTTTGTTTATCCAGTGCTCATCTTAAAATCGTTGAAAGTAAAAAGGTAACAGCCTAGAGGGGAAGCCAACCTTCCATGTTACAGTCATCATGTACCTACCCTTGCAACCTTGCAGCCAAGATAGACATAGAAAATCCAAATGATGACTTTTATTCCATGGAATGCTGCAAGCTGCATACAACAATCTAAATATTGTGAAAGTTGTCTCAAGCAAAATACTTAACAAAGGCAAAGAACTTTTGGATTTGTTGAAAGTATTTCCCATTGTTTTCGTTTGGATGTTGCATTTATAACCTTCAGACATAAAAACGTTTGTAATACTACAATCAGGAATATAAAATAATTTTATATCAAATTTTTCTGAATTCAGTTTTAAAAAAGTTTAGAGAGAATCATCAACAAACGCTTCAGAATGTTAAGTTTAGTTAGTTTCCTACGACTGAACTATTTATCGCAACTTAACTTAAAGACATTTCATAAGAACCTTTAATATCTTCAAACCATTAAAAAGTTAGCCCAAATTAAAACCAATGAAAATATCAATTCTAGCTTTCACTTTAAATTATACGAATAAACGAATAGTTATCTAGTTTTCTTTTTTCTTCCTCCAGTTTGAAGATTTTTTTTAGAAAAGTTTAGAACAGTTATGAACATATAGAAAATGCTTTCAAACCATTTTGCTACCTTTTGAGACTTTGAATTTTTTTATTTACGATTGATTCATTTATAACGATGCTCATTTATTTTCAAAGTTATTAAACTGGTTGAGATTTCGACACTTCCTTTGCAACCCAAAGCAATAGAAGTTCAAAACATTCAATTATATTTTGAAAAGGTGATTTGTGGACAGGAAACAGTTTGTAATTGCATCACTGGATCAGCAGGCTTAAGGCGTAAATTAAAATCCCCAAAAACAGCTGCCAAATCCAATCAATTTAATTTATTCACGCAATCATTCAATTTTGTCGTCATTATCAAAATCATAATCCGATTTCATTTAAAATTAAAGATTTTGCAACAGTGGCTTTAGTGGTGAAGGGGTTTTCCTCTTTAAACGCCGCAAGACCACCCAAATTGTCATTTCCCGAAATATTCATGTCCTTTCCAACCAAACAAGGCCTTCATTTTCTCATACTTTCTTTCAAAGAAAATTTACTGCGAAATTTTTTTCTATTTTTGCCCTGAAAGGGCATTCAATTTAATAAGTTGTCGCATGGGCTTTGTTATGAATATTTTCTTACACTTTACAGCAATACTCCGTCATTCAATGTGCAATTTTTGTTGTTTATTAGCACAAATTCTTAATACATTTTTTGAATTTATAGCGTACAAATAAGGAAGACTCCCAATTACCTTTCATTTGAAAATGTCTTATGTTAGAAATATAATATAGTGTCGCTTTTTATGTTTTCATACAGGTTTTAAAAAAGTGCAATATGAGAAATCTGTGAAAGTTTGTGCAAAATTCATAGTTAAATTGTGCTTTCAAATTCCGACGCTGCCACTCTTGTTGGACAGCGTTTGTTTTCCGCCTGATATAGCCACGTTTTCCATTTAATAAGTGGCCTAAATGAAAAGAAATATTTGTTGGAGTGACTGTTTAGTACACTATGAAAATTGGCAACATCAAATTTTTAAAGATCTAGTTCAACAGTAACAATTGCAAAAAGGTTTTAAACAATGCTGCAGGAGGATTTCACATAAAAGTTTTAATCCACCTTTATAGAAGCTGTTGTTTTTGCTTGTGGCCAAGCACTTCAGTGATTAGGGGAAGGGTACGTAATATTTTAATTTGAATTTTTATCAGAGTTTCCTAATGCAACGCTACGAGCAGAGATGCGCATCGAGAATGTGGTCATGGGCAGAACTGGCAGGTGGGTTTTTTAAAGGTGGGGAAAATTGTTTTTTTTTTGGGTTTTCGCCACCATGATTTTGGTGGGTTTTTTGGGGAAAATGGGTTTTATTGGGTAAAATTGAGTTTATCTGTTGCAAATATGGTGGAAATTATTTTTTTAAATTAAATCAATTGATTTGATTCTTGCAATAACATGTGTGATATGAATTAAGCGTTCATGCAAATGTTAAACTATGTCAAAACTAATGTAAGTTATTTAAAAAGTGTTTTTATAAATGCTATAGTTGTTATTTTTCCCCGTTTTCCCCATTTTCCCCAATAAATCCCACTGGGGAGGGGAAAATTAAAAAACCCCGGGTTTTAACCAGCACTGGTCATGGGTCTCCAAAAATCTCAAAATAAAAATGATCTGCTGTTTACTTACATGTTAGTATTAATACTAGCTGTTTTGTGCAGCTCTACTTGAGAACCTATCTAAATTATTGTAAGTCCAATTGATATATTTGTCAATAATCGTCGTCTTGTCTACTTTGAATTTGGTTATTGTTGACCCTCTGAATTATTTATTCTCAAGCCTCGTTGATTTCAAGTGACAGAAAAGAAGTCGGATAATATTTTAAATCATAAGCAAACCTAGACAAATGAACCAATTACAAAGTTTTTTATGAGCAATACATTGTGCACGGGCTTTAAAAAATTTAACAAAACACTTAAATACTTTTCCGAACACTTCGTTGCAGTTACCGGAATATTACTTGAAGGTTGGGAATGAAAATTGTACGCAAATTTGATTTTTGTTGTCAGTCATAAAAGCGCAAATCGAATTCTAAAATCAATGCATCTTTTTCTTTTTGCTTGATTACCATTAATAAAATTAAAATGATTTTCTCGCTGGCATTAAATATTTATAAAACAATTAGCTAAGGTAAAGAGCATCACTTTATGAACAGTAATAATTGTAGTTTACACTTTACAGCAATAATCCGGCATTTGATTAGCCATTTTTTGTTCATCACAAAAGTTTTTTCCATTTACGAGTTTTTACAGTGTCAGGTACTGATGTTCATATAATAATCTGATATTAAAAAGCTACAGACCAGTTCTGCTTTAGATTGCAAACTCATAACTTGTCTCTCTCGCTCTCTCTTATTCATACAAATCAGCATGTTATTAAAAAGCTACAGACCAGTTCTGCTCTAGACTGGGAACTCAACACTAGTCTCTCGCTCTCTCATTCATTCCATACAAATCAGCATGTAAAGCATAAGCATTTCATAGAATTATGACTGGTGTCTCTGATGGCCCCAGTCCTTTTGGCACTGGGGTGGATCGGACCCCACTTTGGAAACGAGGTCAACCCTTAGCCTTACCCATTGGACATTTTGAAAATTAGACTTTTTACAATGCAAAGTTTTGTTTGTTTGTACTTTTGTGATAGTTTTTTCTCAAGTTAGTGAAGGAACAGTTTTGGTTTATTGTTTGTACATGAACATTTAAAGGTGACTCGTTTAGTGAAAGAATTGTTGAAGTGCTTCGCGATTGTGAATCCCCATCAGGACCAGGATGAACTGGGATTATTACGGTAGTAGTTCCATTCGGTTGAGGATTCCTGCGTGGAACAAACGCACCCGTACCCAAGCACATTCTCCCTGTAAAATAAAGGATGACTTTCCGATGGACGGTCATCAGGGCGCATTATTTATGCGTTCTCAACGATGGAAATGGCAGTGGAAGGGAAAGTACACTGGGAACGTGAAAGGACAGGCACGAGGTCACCTGTTGCTCAACCCGTTCCCCCGCCAAGGCCTCACCCACGGGTATTCATTTTCGGGAGTAATTAAGCATTTATTTCATTTTACACCATCATTTTTATCTTTCATTGACTTTCATTTAACCTTTCTTACTTTTATTTTACTTGAGCAGGAATTCTTGCGCAAGCAGCATCATTCCAGGATTTTGCCTTTGTAAATCCTCTTATTTTTACTCAATCAGGTTTTAATAATTATTACGTGTTTCCAGAGGTAACAAAATTAAAAAACGAGAGAAGCGAGAAGAAGACAAACCTGACCTTTTGCGTCATTCCAATTTTAGCAACTTTTATAAAGTGCAGCCTCTCTGCACGTATTTTCCAGTTTTTTTATGTGTAGCAGTCATCATCGCTGCAACCGCAGTCATGATCATTTCTGCACGGTGTGCAGTTGCCATGCACATTTTTATTTTCTAGGACATGGCAACACCAACCCAGACACACCACTAACCTCCTTCACATTCGACAAATCTTTTTATCTTTTTTCTTCAAAGTCAAAATTCAATTCAAGTTTCAATTCGATTCTTCTGTAGCTAATGTACAATATTTTTTACGGACACAATTAATCTTTTCCTTTTTCTTTTTCATGTATATGTTCACCGTACTTTTTATTTTATACAGATAATCTCAGTTTTTAAAATTCCATTATGTAACCATCATCCCATTCCTTTTCCCTCTCCTTTCATGCAATTCATCTGTTTTACAGCTCACACTGGTTTAGTTACAACTCCATTGCTGCAAACAACTTCTCCATCCGACCACAATCTCACTCAAGGTCGCCTTGTTTTTGGGCCTTAATAACAACTCAAGCTCAACACAAGCTCAAACTTCTCATCCCTATTACCGGCTGCCTTACCGCCACACCACTGACACGTCTCGTAAGCATCTTTCTTTTCGTTTCGTTCAGTCAGTCAATCATAACTCAGTTCCTACTCCTCACCATTACGGAGTAATGGATCTGAATAAAGGGAGAGAGGCATTGCAACACATTGCAATAACAAAGAGAAGCTTCCAAACAAACTATTGCAAGCAAAGAAACCAACCTCCGGATATGACCGTATCCACCAGAGCAAACAGCTTTTCACAGCCAACAACAGAAAATCAACTTGCATGATCCTTCCCCTAATCACGTAATCATTTCCTTGTTACTATTACCTTTATCAATTCCGATGGTTACTTAGTTTCAAAATTATTGTTTTTCAAAATTAATATGTAATTAAAAATGTAATTAGACTGTGGACAGTCTCTCGTTATTAAGAGAGCTGTCAGGTACTGATGTTCATATAATAATCTGATATTAAAAAGCTACAGACCAGTTCTGCTCTAGACTGGGAACTCAACACTAGTCTCTCGCTCTCTCATTCATTCCATACAAATCAGCATGTAAAGCATAAGCATTTCATAGAATTATGACT
>JAANSO010003103.1:0-12070 GCA_036507315.1 Lepidocyrtus fimetarius | reverse complement strand
AACAAAGAATGAAAGAAAGACATGTTAGGAAAAATTATAACCCAAGCGGCGTCAAACCTTGCATAATCACATGACCCACGATTTAATTATTAATTAATTATGACCCTTTAATTAACATTTTAAGTTTATAAACTTGGTTTATTTTATTCCACAGAAAAATTATTTTACAAAAACTGCCATAATTTATATTTTCACTCATCGCATTCCATGATTTCGCTGGTGCTCTAGAATTCAGTCTAAAACAAATGTGAGTTAACTAATTCACTTTTTAATTAAGTTTTACTTGAAAAGCATTCCTTTGCCAACTTCATCAGCTTTCTCTTGCCCAACAAGCGCGGCAGCAACGGCCAGCGAGAATTCCAAAGCCGTTCCTGGACCTCTGCTTGTAATTAAGTTTCCTAACATGACATGAAATCAAAAGCGCGTTGAATTTATTGTTAACTTTAAAGATTATGTTAAAAGTGAAAGCAAAGTGTCTTCGTACCGTCCACAACGACACGATCTTCTTTATATTGATATTTATTCTCGGCTGTCATCTTATCTTTAACTGTAGGATATGAAGTGATTGATTTCCCAAGGTAAATTCCATGCTTATGAAGTGCCGTGGGGGCTGTAATTAATTAAAATAGGTTTAAAAGTCTAGTCCAAAGAAAGTAAAACATTGTCATTGTATTGATTTTTATTTAGGAACCTGCGCAAATTGCAGCAACCAATCTCCCAGCTTGTTCCTGTTCCTTCAGGATCTTACCAACTTCTTGAGACTACGAAAACATTTAAACTATGATATGTCAAGTCAACCCAATTAAATTATTACGTAACTATTTTAAAACCTCTGCAAAAGCTTCAGCTCCTTTTAATCCACCTGGCAGTATGATAACATCAAATGGAGCGGATTTCACGGCATCCTCAAAGGATTTCTCTGCTCCAACTATCACATTTCTTGACATTACAACATTCCCCGCTCCAGTAAGTCCTGCAACGGTCACATCCACCTTTGAACATAAAAAGTTCATCTTATAAGAACTTATATCTTATCATCACCTTTATAACTTTGCTTTGTCTACATCCATTAAATATTTACCCCAGCACGACGTAAAGTGTCAATCGGAGTAACCGCTTCAATTTCCTCTGATCCAGTGGCAATAATTACTAAAGCAGTTTTCGACATTTTTAAATGGTTTATTCCAGTTGACAGAAACCTTAATGACGGTGATGACAAAAACGAAGTCTGATAGTGCGAGGATTGGAGCAAATGCCGGCTAACTTTACCGGAATAGAAACAGGGAAACGGAACCTAAAGAAAGTATTTGATTAAATTGTGAAGCCCATTAAGACATTTAATTGTCCTTTTTGGTCTATTTTAAACTAGCTTTTATCCACCCTGGAATTTCCTTAAAAGCACATTTCTTCAAGGTTAAAAGGAGGTTTATGTTCATGTTCATCATATGAAAAGTTTGCCATAGACTGGATACAGCGTAATAAATATATGCAATGCAAAGTCACATGTGCACACTCAACACATTCCGCAAACTCATTTCCTCATTTTTTTGCGGAGGGGTTCGCATGTGGATTTTGAAAAAGCTGGAGGAAAGTTTATTTGGAGTGTAAACAGGTAATTATAAGCTATTTTCTAATTATGTAGCTCGACCTAAAAACGAGCATTTATTGATTATTCGCGAAATGCTATAAACTGTAAGAATTTATACATAGACCGTCTTGGCATTTAAGAATTTAGTATGACAAGTTTTTTAATTAACTGGAGGTGGCGCTATAAACTACATGGCTTCTGTTTCAGGAGGATAAGTAATTAAAATTATCGAGAATTTTTGAGTTTGTTAGCTTTTAGACAGTCAGAACAATAGGGATAAGGGTGGGAAATAATACGGCGCAGTTTCAATCGCAAAAACTTCCTTGTTTTCCATCTATTATTATCTCGGAGTGACCTTGAAATCTTGAAGCACCTGTTTTGTTTTGTTTAAATTACTATTAATATCACAAAAACTTGTAGGAAAGGGGAATAGTTATAGTGATATTGATGTATCACTTGTCTCTCAATCTTAAATAGAGAGAATGATGTCAATCTGATGAATTTTTAATCAGTTTTTGTTTCATAGCGTATTTTTATCCGACAATATTTGTTTTTGTAGTTTCTCTGTTCATCGGAAATGAGTAGAGGTTAAAGAAGTTATACCGAACCAATGAGTGGTATACTGTCGAAAAAAGTGATTGGATTCACAAGTGCGTTTGCAGCTTTCTCTGCTCTCTACACTTATCCAGGAGTTATCATACCTGCCTCACTTTTTGGAACGATGACGACAAATAGTACTCTAGACTTGAAGAAAATTGGGAGGAATGCGGTGAAAAAGGTTCCCTCAATGGATGAGGTCCAATTGGAATCATTGTGGGCAGAGAACACGGTGGTTCTCACCTTTCTCCGGAGATTTGGATGATTATTTTGTAGGCAAGGAGCGAAAGAGTTATCAACTCTTACCTCCTTGCTTGCCTCCCACGGCGTCAAGNGCAAGGAGCGAAAGAGTTATCAACTCTTACCTCCTTGCTTGCCTCCCACGGCGTCAAGAACGTTGCTGTAGGGCTGGAGCAATTTGGATTGGAGGATTTCGTCAAAGGAGAATTTTTCAACGGTGATTTGTATGTTGACACTGACAAGAAAACTTACAAAGACATTGGCTACAAACGCTTCACCACGATTGGAGTACTTTGGTCCTTGTTTGGTAAATCAGCAAGGGACCGGATTGCACAAGTAATTTTTTTAGAAAACATATTCAATCAAAGTTTAACAATCGGACAACTAAAATCACTTATTAAATCGTTTTAGAATCGAAGAGACAACCTTCCTAGTGACTTGAAAGGTGACGGTCTTCAAAATGGAGGAACTTTAGTGATTACTAAAGGAGGACAACAAATTCTCTTGGACTTTCGACAGGATAATCCAGCCGATCATGTGGATTTGGGCGAAATTCTCCGAGTTTTAAAAATTGAAGATACTCGAGGCGCTACTGGACCATCTGATAATGGAGGCAAGCTCTAAAACTAAATAGATAACCTGTTAATTAAAGACTTTAATTCTCCGAGTTATATTAAGGTGACGGTCTTCAAAATGGAGGAACTTTAGTGATTACTAAAGGAGGACAACAAATTCTCTTGGACTTTCGACAAGATAATCCAGCCGATCATGTGGATTTGGGCGAAATTCTCCGAGTTTTAAAAATTGAAGATACTCGAGGCGCTACTGGACCATCTGGCAATGGAGGCAAGCTCTAAAACTAAAACGATAACCTGTTAATTAAAGACTTTAATTCTCCGAGTTATATTTTGAAAGGAATTTTGTTCATAAAATATTGATATTCTTTTATTCTACAATATGTAATTAATTATGGTTGATATGTCAAAGGTCAAAGACGTAGATGATGAATGAAACTTTGAACAAACCCTTGATCGTTTATGATTCTAAGTGGGGAAATTGGTTAAACACTGAACCCATTGGAGATGATTTAATTTTTGCGAAAAGGTTTGCTCGAATCCATATCATTATCTCGATTGTGATTGCATGACTAATAAAGTACGGATAATTGCTCCAATCTTAATCTTTTTAATATTCGTAAAATTAAAGAACTGTTTTATTGAATTAGCATACAAATACAAAATGAAATAAACTAATTTTATAAATAATTACAATTCCGGTAATCATAATTTATATTTATAATGAATATATGGAAGCGCTCACATGTCTCAGTCTCCTCCTCCTTCAGTCTTTGGATTGTCGTTCACGGAGACCAACAAACTCTTCTGACATTTCGTATAGCTTGGTCGCTTTCTCCGACTCATCATAATTCTTCAGTATTGCATTGCCTCGAGCCCAAAGCTTCTTAAATCGGTAAATTTCTCCTTTTCCCGAATCATCTCCCTCCACTACCTTTTTAGCAACTGAGCAGTAGACCACAGTTTCGCAGCCCTTTTTAAAAATAAAACCAAGGTTAAATTAAAGTTTAAAAGTTGTACTTCAAATGTAAAATGGGCTTTCTCCTAAGAATTACCTGATGAGGGGTCAATCCAACAAAAGCCAACGAAACCGAATTTTTAATCGTCTTCAAAATCCCCTTTTCATTTCGAAACACATCGGATTTTACATAACCTGGACAAAGCTGAACCAACTTGATCCCCTTGTCTTTCCCCAATGTTTGCGCTAATCTGTACATACACATAGCACTGGCCAGTTTAGAATTATTGTATGGCTTCTTTCCCATCATCCCCTGTTTTCATCTTCTTTTCCATCATGAAATCCTCAAAATCTACGATACCTACGGATAAGTTACTGGACGAAACGCAGACGATTCTTTAAAGAAAGATTAAAAAATCACATAACACGTGAGTTTCATTTTCATATAACTGTTCACAGTGTAAAATAAAAATATATACCTGCTTGGAGATCCTCGCTCCAGAGAAGGGAGAAGCAACCTTGTGAGTAAAAACGACCCAAGATGATTAACTCCCATGTGGGATTCCAAATCATCTTTAGTTTTCAACAGCTTTCCATTAGTATCCATGAATCCAGCATTGTTAACCAAAATATTCAAGTGAGAGTACTTCCCTTCAAAATTTTTCACAAATTCCCGAATTGATTGCAAATCACCCAAATCAATTTGCATTAAATCCTAAAAAATGAAGAGATAATTATATTAAAGTCCTTCTAGGAGTTTTATATTCAATCTAATTTGCAAACTTACAGCAGTAATCGGTTTTTCTCCAATCTTGGTTTTAATATCTTCAAGTGCCTCCTTCCCCTTGTCCAAGTTCCGTACCGCCATGATGACAACGGCACCACGTTTGGGATTCCAAATCATCTTTAGTTTTCAACAGCTTTCCATTAGTATCCATGAATCCAGCATTGTTAACCAAAATATTCAAGTGAGAGTACTTCCCTTCAAAAATTTTCACAAATTCCCGAATTGATTGCAAATCACCCAAATCAATTTGCATTAAATCCTAAAAATGAAAAGATAATTATATTAAAGTCCTTCTAGGAGTTTTATATTAAATCTAATTTAATTTGCAAACTTACAGCAGTAATCGGTTTTTCTCCAATCTTGGTTTTAATATCTTCAAGTGCCTCCTTCCCCTTGTCCAAGTTCCGTACCGCCATGATGACAACGGCACCACGTTTCAGTAACTGCAAAGCAGTCATTTTCCCAATCCCTCGTGTTGCATCCTGTGACAATCACGATCTTTCCGGTGATGTCTTCCTCGTCCTCGCAAACTTTCTCTGCGTTCTCCTTCCAAAATGAAAACCAATTCTTGGATATGTCGCACATGTAGTCAGCAACAAGTTTTGGCTGAGATAACGCTGCCATGATTCGCAAATTTAATTACGCAGATAAAAGGAGTTAAGTTACATAAGCTGTAAATATTTTAAGATGATCAATAAAACTACGCTGACTCTGTCACTTTTTGTCAGATCTCAGATGTTATTTGGGTTTTTATTAATACGATGTACGTGCTATGCACTTGAACTTGAGATGTCCTTTTTTGTATGAAAAAATTTGGACAAGCAACAGCCAGCAGAAAAAAAGAAAGCTTTCGCTCTCGGTTGAGTTGAGTGCATGGACTTTGGAGTATTATTGCGTAATAGTAATAAGCCTTGTCATAGACATATTATGAAAAGTATGATTTTTTTCTTTTCAATGGCCAATAATAGTTTATAAATTATCTTTAACAGCTACTTCGTTGATTGTGGGTCATGCTTAAATGTGTCAGGTAAAAATACCGCAATCCAGTAAGTAATCAAAAATGTACTTTATTTGCAATTAAACCTTTAATATTTTGTTAAGTATACAAAACAATTGCATAAACTATTAAACTATAAACAGAATTTCAAAGGGGAAAGCATTTTCCACAAAAAAGTATAAAAATCACACACAGGAAATTTTATTTTATAATTGGGAAGGGTATTAAAATGTTGAAACAGCAATGACAAAGAAGAGAACCCGAAAAAGGATTCGATTTAGCTTTTAATATCCTCTTGACATGCTAAGGTGCATAGCGTCTCCTCCGTAGCTTCCTATAATTTATATAAAAAATTCGATAATTTAACATTAACATTCAAAATGTAGCAGTGTTTTTATTTTATTTAGCATTTTTTACCTGTTCTATTTTTCACGCAAACAATTAAAACGATTAATGTCACTATGATTAGCGCAAATAAAACCACTACTGCTACCGAACTCCAGAAAAGAATTGGGAAAGGTTCCAAGTCCTGAATTGCCTTCGATAGAGTGCGCACCTGGGGAATTGTACTCATCCAAAATTGACATTCCTTTAAAAACAATTATAAAATGTACCAGTTTTTCATAAATATTGAATTACAAACATTTTTTTTTTTGCATAATTACAGCTTTTCGATAATCCGACCGCATTCCCTGCTGCAGAGGCAAATTGCTTATCAAATAATAATTTAGTGATCTATGTCCCGGCTCAACTTTAATCCATTTCCCTTGTTCCGGCAGTTGATCCAACGTTGCCGGCAAAACAGGTCTTGAATGCTTTGCAAAATTAGTCCATATTTTAACCAGGGTATCCGTCATGATTCTGTCATCATGAGCGAGTTCTTCTGAAGGGGCATAGAAACTTCTGTTTGGAAAGTTTAATTCGTCTTTAATTGGATGGAATAAGTAAAACGTTTCATCTAAAGGAGTATCAAGGGACATATGAAGTGATCTTTTTGGCCTTTTCTTTGCATTATTCCCGATTCCTTCCGCTCTCTCAAATGTTTCCCTTGCAAAGTGAAAGAAATCTGAGAAGTTGCCTGTTCCATGGCTAAAAACGTATGCGTAAACTGGAGCGTTTGAATTAACAGCCAGCGCGTGCAACAGTTTGCAATGTCCAGTATTTACAAACATGTCACCAAATAGCTATTAAATATAGTAGAAGTTCATTTATTACGGAATTTATCATGCAACATTTAAATAATTTGATAACTTACACGAAGTAATTTCTGAACAACTTGATCTACTGTTTCATTATCCCACGTGGATTTCTCAGAAGTTTCGCCTAAATAATAATTCCAAATGCTTTCAAAAACTCTTTCAAACGCACCATTCCTTTCCACATCAGGCGTGGCTGACATTGCAGTTTGCAAAATGGATTTTAGCAAATCATTTACTTCATTTTTTCCTAGGACATTTACTAAATTTTGTTTCAAAGTCATATAAGCATTCTGACTATCATTATTATCGGGATTTTCATCATTACTGGGACCATTTTTCAAATTCTTTTGATAAAGCTTTAAATAAAACTCCAGCAGCAGATTAAAGCCTTCATTCGCACCCAGTCCAATCATCAACGGAACATTTTTAAATTCCCCAGAGTTGAATAAATTTTCTGGCTCGTCAGCTAACAGCTCATTGTCCGCAACCGGTCCTAACGCAATAGCATTGTAGTTGGGGAAAGGAAGATTGTGAAAGGTCAGTAGTTTCGTTTGAGATCTTATCAAACTCTCTGTATCCGCATTGCGCAAGCATTCAATTAAAGCCGATAAAGATGAACTGGAGGAGTTTCCACTTTCACTTTTGCAGCCAATATTATCCGCAAGATGCTTTAAAAAGTTTTTGGCGCCTTCCCTACTTTCAAACTTTTGGAATGGACTGAGAAGAGAAGTCGACTGCGGTTTTAAAATCGCCGAATGAAATAATTCTTGCTGGTCATCATCAACTTTTGTAGTGTTTGCAAGTAAAAGATGCTCAACAGATCCAAAAATTGTGACACGAAGAGGATTTCCCCCAAATCTTTAAAAGAATATCATTTTTAAAATGCTATCGCTTATTTAGGTTTTTAAAATAAAATTTTATAATAATTACTTGTGAATATATTTTTGAATCCATTTGAGTGCCATGATTTGATCGAGGAGCCCGTAATTTCCAGGAAGTCTCTCATCCCCACTGCTTAAGAATCCAAGGACTCCCAATCTGTAATTAAACGTTACAAAAACAACGTTCCTTTCTCTTTTCATAATCGCTTCTGGGCTGTATCTTGTCCCGGAGCCGGAAATAAATTCTCCTCCATGAACGTAAACTAGAACGGGTAGCAAGTTTGGATTTTCCACAGTCCACGGTCTACCGGAAATGGTTCTTCTACTTGAACTTGGAATGTAACTAGTGAAAATGTTCAAATATAAGCAATCAGGCACTCCCACAACTTTCTTTTTTAAGGAACTCCATTGACTGCATGGTGGCTTATATTCGGATGCTTGTTGAGGTGTAGATTTCAACTCAAGAGGTTCTGGCGGCGCCCATCGTAACTCTCCCAGGGGAGGTGCAGCATAAGGTATTCCACGAAATGAAAAGAAAGACTTTGGAAGATCATTTGGATCATCTGAAGGGACCAACTTTCTTTTTCCTACAAAACTTCCAATATCCTGAGTAGTTAAGATAACTTGATCACTGCTTAGTTCCGAAAGGGAACCACTTGACGATGACGCAACGGCTAGAACTCGATTAACAACGTGATTTTCACTAAGCACCACTAAAATTAGGGCGAAAGTTACGAGTAAAATTAAATTACAAATTCCTCCCACAATCATTTTTATTCTTTTGCTCATATCACTTTTACTGTAACCAAACTTGATGAAAGAAGAGGAATAACTGTACTTTTCCACTCTTTTTCTTACTCCTGATGAAATGTCAATGTCATTATTTTACATTTTCTTTATCCATTTATGTATTGACATTGACAATGACGTTTTTTGCTCACTTTACATTACACAGATCCGAGAAATCAGGAAACTTTGTAATTGGAGAGGATCAAGTTCATCATCATAGTATTATGTCATAGTCGTCCATACCTCTGCCTTTTACAAAATATTACGCAAGGAAAAAATCGGCATTTGAGTTTGTATTTTGGATGTACTGATAAACTTTCTCGGTGCGTCTCAAAACTATCAAAAACTCAAACACATGAAGCACAAATTTGTTGAACAAAACGTGTGCAAGAAAAGGAGCGATATCTTCTTTCTTTCTACAGATTTCCAACCGCCTGACTATGACAGGATAGTTTTTTCTTGCTAGATTTTTTTATCAGGACCATTTTGCTTGTTAATCCATCTACTTTTGATAATTTGCCAGATTAAATAAGAATATGATAGATTTTTAATGTAAAAAATATCGGGGTTGATTGAAGAAAAGGCAGCACATTACTTACTGAAAATGAAAGTGAAATCCGAAAATTGAATTATTTTCCGCTACCCTTTGATTCACCTCTTGAAAAGATATTTACGGATAAGAAAAGATAAGTGGGACTGTAGTACGTGAACTTTCTACCGATACTTGGAATGTGGACTAAATTTACTCTTAGGTTTTTCTTTTCTGGATGCTTTTTATCAATTTACGATAATACCAGCAATTTGAAAAGAAAATCACGTAACAATATGGGCGTAATCACCATATTCATATGTCTGTAGTCGACACTCACTAAACTCCTTTCTTTTGCATTGCATCGTATACAAAGGTCTGGAATTAGATTGCAAAGTTCAAAAAGTTACGTTAGAAATAGGAAAGAAATGAAGAGCAAAAAACTTTTCATTCTTTACGAGCAAAATGCGTGAAGAAAAGCAAATGTAAAGACGGACGGAAATGAGTAGATTTTGAAGAGATGAACCAGAATAGAATAGAAGCTGTAGCATTGCATCGCGTTGTTGGAGGATATAAATAAATATTGGTCTGCGTGAATCTTCTTTCCTTCAGAGGTAAATAAATTATGGAACCGGATAACGGAAAAATATTTTGTAGGTAAATGTAGGGAAACGGTTCAGAAGAACGAACGGAATATATGGATATCTATCTACACAAGAGGAAGTTGAAGTAGTGATTCTTTTAAAATGCCATATTCTGAAAATAAATTTTACGCTTGCTTACATAATCTGATTTTCAGATTGCGTGAAATAACGCTTACTGAACTGAAAAAGTCGGTGCGTAACATAAATTCCCGGGTGATGAGCGTGCTTTACTCATTGCCAAACTATTAGAATGTAAACAATGGTTTGAAGTAGAATCGAATAAATACTGTTTACTGAAAACTGACAGAACAATTTTTTGTTGATTTGATAGATAGGCGAGCAATTGGGAAAAATCAATTTAAGTTATTCATTCTTTCAGCACTCACTTGCTTCATAGTTTGAACAATATTCCTTATAGAACTGTGAAATAAACTGGCCATTGATTATTTAAGCAGCGAATATAATGTATAGGCAGATTCAGAAAATTTTTGAAAGAATCGCAAGTATTAATTACATTTTTTGCATTGCCTTCCCTTCCATTGCCGTTACGTGCATTTAAGTAAAATAGCCATTTTTCGTTTAATGTAAATAAAGCCGAAGGATTAACAGAAAAATCTTTCTTTTATTGTTGAATAGGCATGGATTGAGTTTCAAGAGATGCAAAAATCTAATGAAAAAATTAGATAAACAAACAAAAAGGAAAACGTAATTCTAATACCCATACGCCATGAATTCATGAATGATAAATTCAAGTCTTTGACGCGCCTTGTGTAGCGAGTCAATTTTCTACCGCATTTTCACTTCATAATCATCTCATCATCAACAAGTTACAATAAGTCAAGCCAGAAAGACAAGGGATTGAGAAAACACAGTTTCATCTTTTCAGTGTAGTAATTTAGCTAAACGTGGAAATTCTATTTTTCTTTTGATAAAACATAAATCTGGTAAACATGCCTCTCCTCTTTCTACTTCTTTCTGGTCAAACATGTCCAAGGAAATTCTTCATAAGATTTTGTTGTCTTGTCATGCATTCCACATGTTTGAAACATGCCTGAACTAGTAGATCCATATTTCAAACGTTTCTGTCTTTTTAGAATGTTACATAATGAAAATAGATACATCAAATTAAAAGACACTTGCTTATTAATGTTTTCAACTGTAAAGATTGCATTTGGTGCAAAAACCTTGTTAACTAAAACCATAATTTTAGCAGATGTGATGACCTTTTCAACAAAATGAAAACAAAATGTTTGTCTGCGTAGTTAAATGAATTTGAAAGTATAAATACTTTTTGTAGAAGTGGCTCTCTTTTTTCTTTAGATATACTTAACTTTGAATGTGATCAAGATTATATTTATTACAAATAAGGTACTTTTCTGTACTGACTTAAAAACTATACACAGTTCAGTTAAATATTTTAACATAATTTCAATTAATAAATTTTGAAATCAGGATAAACATATTCTATAAGGATTAAGTGGTTTCAAAAAGGAAATGATGTCAACTCAATCCAAAAACATACCCAGAATCAGGAAAATAAAAGTTTCTATCATCTACCTGAAAAATATCAATTTGATGTTGTATTCTACACAAAAAGCAAATACTAAAATCACCTAAAATGGTAGAATTAAAGTTTGCGCAATACTGCGTTATTCTTAAAATTAGGGAGATTTTTTATATTACAACAATATACAAAAAGTTTCCAATTTTAAAGATGCAAAAAGGGATTAACGACGATTACATACATAAAATTATTCAAAGAGGAGTTGTAATTTAATTAAAATTAATTCATTTGTTGAGGTTGTTGTTGTTGAGCGTATATTATAACATGAACTGAACAGTACCTATTCATTTACTATAGCTTACTGAAATTGTCGAATTGCTTTGTATGTTTATTCCGTCGAGTTTCCAGTTTCCGCATAATTTATAATTACTCAAAAGAAACATTAAAATTGTCTACAAAAACTTACTAAACCCGAGTTACAGAAAGAACAATTACATTTTAAAATTGAAGGATTTAAATAAAATTTAGGCTATGAGTAAGAACTATAATTGGGGCAAAGTGAGGATGTCATAAAATAAGTTGGATTTACTATATAATTACATTTTGTCTTTCAGATACATTTTTGCGAGAATTAATTATAAGATAAGTTATACAGGGTAAATTTTCAGGAAAAATTGTAACGAAGCCGATGTATTGGTGATGATGGTTGATATGCAATAGATTATGCATTATTATTGCGTAACATAACTCAACAGCATTTACTTGGCTTGAGCTGCCTCACT
>JAANSO010003102.1:0-12071 GCA_036507315.1 Lepidocyrtus fimetarius | reverse complement strand
TAACCACTGAGAGAGATTGCTCACGTTGGAGTCTTATATGAAATATCTTGTAGTTGGCTTCTGCTGAGCCACTACAGAAAGCCTTTCCCTTGTTCGTTGTCAGTTTAAATTTGGTTTTCTAAACAATATAAAAATAGCTTTTTGCAACTCGTGTAATACGTCATTGCAAAGAATTTTTACTTTTCTAAATTAGCTGAATAGTTATTTTTTAATAAAAAGAAGAGAAACGAGCGTGTTGATTTTGAAATCTTGTCTAATAAGAAACGTGCTCAGTTCCTAAAAAAAAGTTGACGTCCTTTCCAAAGAAATTAAAAGTTCTGGAATGACCCTGGAACTTTAAAATCAAGTAAAAAGGTGCATCGTTATTATTATCATTATGAAGTCTTACTTTCTCTTTTGTAGTTCTTTGAAAAAACCTTTTTTGTTATTTTTGTACAAAGAGAGCAATTTAAAAAACTTGAATTATCCCGCGCTTCACCATTCAAGCCGCTATTATTGCGCTTGTAAGTCGTAATCCTAAATAATAATGAACAAGGAGAAGAGAAAAAAGTAAATTGTATGCCTTTTTTCTAATAAAGGAAGTCCTAACAACAGAACCTATTACCGGTTCTCATTTTCCATAAGGATCAGAGAATGTTAGGGAATGTGCTGCTGACTGACGGAGGAGAATAGCAAATTGCTTCTTTGGAAGGAGGTTCCCAAAATTTAACAAAGCAAAAAAGGATAGGGTGAAAGCTTTAAGTTTTGTTCTAGCTTGACTTATTTATTCCGCTTTGTTGTAAAATGAAGATGCCTTTTACAAGGAAACATTCCCATATGGTAACCTTACAAATTTTGCACGTGGTAATTTGATTAGCAGAGGACATGTATTGGGCACATTATCAATTTTGAATATTAAACAGTAAACAAAAAGGAAATTTCAGTAAAAACTTACAATTAAGATGAAAATAAAAAAGTATGCAAATTATGAATAACTTGTAATATGTAATTTTGTATTTTGCATACAAAATTGAGTTTCTATTTTTCTTTTTGAGTTTTTACAGGTTACCATATTATTATACAACCTTTGAAATAAAATTATTCCATATTATTCCCACTTCACTCGTCTAACACATTAGAACCTTACCTTGTCGCTCTTGTTAACTTCGTCTATATTTTAGTGACAGAGTGATATACATTAGAAAGAGATAAAAGGAACAAGATAATGATTGTAATAAGGCTCAGAAAGGAAATACATTTTCACTGTCCGACATCGACAATTTTATAGACGTTTTGAGAGAAAATTGCATTTTAAATAACACCTACGCGTATGATTAGAGAGGAATTCCTAAAAATCTTTTTTGTTCCGGGTTTTTTTTATTCTAAGCCGAAATAAATTGCTTTTTGAATAATAAACCATGCCAAATGCTCTTTTTAATAAAAAACGACTTGAAATTTGCCCTTTTCTAAAACATCGATACATTATAAATGAAACTGAAATTATGCATCTAATGACATTGGAAAGGCTTATTGGAAGCTACTCCAGAATAAAATTTCGGGTATTATTACTTAAAAAGTCATTGGGGGAAAGAGAAAAGGGAGAGTGTATCGTTTTAAAATAAAAGAACATCAAAACGCATTTATTGAACTGCTCCAGGTCACGTATCCGAAATGGGAAAACTCAATAAAAATAATATCTACAATTCTTACGTGAGCTTTCTCTTTTTTTAGCAGAAAAATATGTTTTTAAAGAAAGCCATGTGGTCACCTCTGTACAATCTTATTTCGATCTTTAAATGTTTAAAAGTGGGCAGTGATTTGTTGGAGGGTTTTTTAGGGAAAATGGTAGAATTTTGTCCTTGCAATTGGTAAGGTTTTCATGACCTCGCTTCCGTTAGAAATATCTGACCTAAAGTCAATGGACTGGAAATCCTTATTGTGGCCATTTGTTTAGAGTAAAATAGGGGAAAGGCTTGTCACTTTGTGAATAAACTTTGGAAATAGTCACCTGTTCCCTGGAGAATATTCTCTGTAAACCCTGTTTTTTATACTAAAAAGGTAGAATCTGTCATCAATCTTGTGTTTCTCACCGCAGAATTCCATGTAGCGGAGAAAGAAAAGGGTTTGGAAGGTTTCTTGGCGGAAATAATTTTTGGAATTTAAGTCCAGAAATATGAATCAAAAAAGAAGGGAGGGAAGAGAAAAGGATTAAAAGGAGAAAATGGAGGGTTTAGAAAAGAAAGCGTTTATTAACTTGAGCCGTTGCGTAATTACAAAAGGAAGTCGATTTGGAAATAAAAGCTTATCTGTGTCTGATAGGCTGAGGGAGTTTCCAAACAATGTAGGATGATTTATTTCTTTAATGAATACAAAAGGACGTATCAAATTGTTCCAAAAGTTTAAATGACAAAAGAGATTACTATTGGAGAACATATGCTTTTAAAGAAAATAAAAGTTAGCTTACCAAAAATTACAACTTTCCAAAGAATTGTTTTCCCTCGATATGTTTAAAGATATTCAAAAACTTTCACTTTAGCTTATCAACAATTTCATAATTCACTTTTATCAATGCAAAAACAGTTGCGAAAAAACTTTTTACAATAAAATTTTTCATTTAAAACTCGTTTTAAAAATTCTTGACAAGAAATAGTATTTTTTAACTTTCCAAACTTCCAAAAACATTTGAGAATAAATAACACAGATTTTACTTTAAAATTATTTTTGCACGTGATACCATTTCCCAACTTCCAAAAGTTATACGAATCCGAAGAAATCCTTCAAAGTCAACACATTTTCAAAGGATGACCGTCGTCATCTGGTGCAAAATTTACAAAAAAAACTTCACAGATAAGACAATTTCTTGAGAAAAAGGATACCAGGAGCCAAAAATGAATAAAAACATAAATTTTATACGAGTTTAAATAAGAATTGTGTAAACTTTCAAGAATTGGCTATGCCAGACATTTTAGACATGAAAAAGTGGATGTGTCTGAGTTGAAAGGCAAAGTGAAACTGAAAGTGGAGAGGAAGCCGAACAAGCTCTTGTTTGGAGAAAGTGGAAGAGAAAGTATTACGAAGGTTGTATAAAGCCTTCAAAGTACAGACAAGGATATGGAAACGCTATTTCCAAGGCTTATTTTGAAATTTCCAAGCAGTTTCTCCTTCCAAAGCTAGGAATTTGAAGACAAGGAAGAGAACGTTGATGAAATGGAGGAAAAAGAGGAAGGAGGAAGTCTACGGGTGGCAACGGGCTTAACGGTTACTATAACCTCTATAACGATGCTGATGCTACCATAACACTGCAACCGTTGCATCATTTCTCGAAATCTTACATGCTTTGTATCTTACATTTACGGCTTGGAGTTTATTACAGGAAATACGGTGTTTGGTGAAGCAGAATCTTCATTTCCAATGCTAGTTCCAGACAACGGAATAAAAGAAAGGTTCGGCAACCTTGGAAAGCTCCGTATTTTTATAAGTTCAGTATACATCATAAACTTTATGAGCGGTACAGAGACAACAAAAAAATAAGACAATGGAAGAAAAGTAAACTGTCAACCGCAACGGTTTTCTGGAATATTCCGAGAAAGGTTTAATAGGCTTTGACGCAATCCTTAATGATGCTACTGTGATGATGTTCTTAATGACTTTTGCTTTAAATGAAATAAATTGTTAAAAAGTATTTTTCTGCAGAGGGAATCGAACTACAGGTTCCAAAAAGCTTCCAAAGAGGAAAAGTGCTTTTTTGGAAACTATTTCTGTTAACAACGCAACATATTTATTAGCAAATGAAAAAATAGCATGAAAAACGTGTTTTTAGAGGGGACAAAGATGTTTGATCGATTCCATCAGCTTGGAGGAGTTTTGGAGTGCACAGGGAAAAAAATGAATGAAAATTGAATTTAGAGATCTGAAGAAACATTTTTAGTTTAATTTAATTCTGGTAATTATGGCTCCAATTGTATATCAAAGAGTTTGAATGGAGGGAAAACTCCGACTGGGTTTTTATCGTTGTGAACGTGAAAGGCGTACGAACCGGAAGTACGGATATTGTCTCGTCTCCAACTTTTCTCAAAGTACTTTTTTATATTTCTTCCTGTAATTAACTAAAAAGAATGTTATTTTAAAGTTTTTTTTTCTTTTTAGCTTCATTATGCCCCTTTCATTTTCGAAGTTTTCTTAAACAATGAAGTTGAAGATGGCCGGAGTGAGTGCCGTATTGATGAGAAAGCAGAACAGGTTTCGTTCCGGATGAAGAAAGCTACTCCGGGGCTGATTTGGGGGGAATTGGAGGATAGGAAGTTGTCAAAAGAGGAGAAACAAAGGAGACGGGAGGAAGCTGTTAAAATTACGCAAGAAAGGAGTGAACAGGACAAGTCTGAGAAGCAAAGTAAGTCGAAGAATGTTATGTAATAATAATGGAAAAGGTTATCAAAATTTGTTTTTTTAGAAAGACAATTTGACAGGAAACAAGTTACGGTCCATGACCAAATAAAATTGGATGCGGATGCGAAAGACAGGATAAGCAGGGTGAAGGCTGAGGAGGGACAGGAAGCTTTAAAGAGTTTTGGATTAGGAAAGGAAGGAGTGGAGGGATGTGGACCAGGTGAAAATGAACTTTGCAACAATGACAAGAACAACTTAGTAAATGTTGGAGGTGACGGGGACAAGAAATCTATGTCAAATATTTGACTTGCCAAACCAATCAGCTGTTGGGATTCGCCCCAGTGTTTGTATTTCTGTTAATTTCACTCCACGTGAGTTTCCAACGCCTTCGAGAGAATCGAAACATGTGGAGGAGCAAGAGGTAAGGTAAATATTGCATAATTAAATTACGCAATAGTTAATTTAATATTTTTTGCAGTGGCTGAAGAAACAAGCGGAGGCGAGGAGGCTGTGTGGATTCGTGGATGAAGATTTGCGCCCTGAGGAGAGGAATCCGCAGTGGCTGTTGGATAAAGGATTGTAAGCTTTCTTAATTAAATTAACTTGTATCAATTTAAGATGAACTATTCCAACGGGTTTTTATTAGGTCGCTGATGAAAGCCGAGAGTTTTCTCGGAGCGGTGAGTGCCTTCTCTCTTGGAATCAAGTTGGCCCCGAAGATGCCAGAGTTGTTTGTGGAACGTGCTGGAGCTCACCTGGCTCTTAAAAATTACAACAGGACTGTAGAAGATGCCTCCCAGGTAAGGATAAAAATCAACTTTTGGAAAGGTTATTGACTTCCGAAAGCGGCCCGTTCTAAGAAATTCGTAATTAACGGTCCACTTTGTTAGTGGGAATGGGCGGGTGGAATTCCATAAGAATAGTAATTACGTAATGTTCAAAGTTCACTGTATCTTTTTCGTAGGCGTTGGAGCTCCTAACACCGAAAGTGAAAGGGAATGAAGAGGATCGTTTAAAATGCCACGTGAGGAGGGGGAATGCCTTCAAAGAATTGGAAATGTGGGAAGATGCTGCGGTTGATTATGAACATGCGATTTCCTTAAAGAATTCAGAGGAAGTTTCTCAGGTCAGAGATGAAATTCGGAAGAAGTTGGAGGAGAGAGCGAAGGAGGGAACAGGAAGCTAAAGAAACTTTTAAAACCCACAAGAAATGTAATTACATGAGGTTATCGTAATCAGATGATTAAGTAATTATTTTAGTTTAAAACAGATAATTTACGAATTTCCTATTTTTATGAAATAAATCACAAATGAATCATAAAAATCATTTTATAATCAACTAAACTTAATTTTCACTTTATTTTTATGATTTAATTTTAAATCGCGAGTTAAGCATGTTTTTCACCAATTGGGAAGTTATAAATGAGCATTAAATGGATTAGGTTTTTTATTAGATTCAATTAAACTCACATTCTTAAATCTATCGGAGGTCACGCAGGGCTG
Organism: Lepidocyrtus fimetarius; assembly: GCA_036507315.1. Taxonomy (NCBI): domain Eukaryota; kingdom Metazoa; phylum Arthropoda; class Collembola; order Entomobryomorpha; family Entomobryidae; genus Lepidocyrtus; species Lepidocyrtus fimetarius. The sequence continues at coordinate 6,203 of JAANSO010003102.1, read as the reverse complement.
TAAAAAGTTGGATCTTTTAAAGTATTTTGGCAAATGAAATAGAGATAATCATAAAATATTGGAAATGGAGGGCTTTTGTATTTTTGGCTGAGTCAGTTGAAAAGAAAAGCTGATGACTGACAAAAGATTCATTCAGCAATATTTCACACCCGTTCCAATTCTCAATTCAAAACAGGGAAGAATAGTCTATTTTCGTTTTTCTGGGGATATAGCAATACAAAAAACTATGTGGGAGGGAAGAGAATTTATTCCATGAAAAGAATGCTTTTCAATGGAACTGAACGGTTTCCATTCATTGGAAACGCTTTGTTCCATTCATATCTTCTCTTGACAGAGGGCTTTTATTATTTGAAATAAAATTTATATTGGATAGGATGAATACGATGAGACTAATATTTTACTCCAGGGGAAAGGGGGCAAGTGGGAAGGGAAGCGTAATTTAAATGCGTAAATAATTTTAGAAATTACGCAGTATAAAACATGGAAATTATACTTTTTGCGCCACTCCCACTACACGTTTCTCTTTTTAGTTTTTTTAGTTTCCAAAAGCGGACGTAATTAGACAGGAAAAGAATTCTTTTTAAAATTGTATCACTTTTCGTAAAAAGGAGCTGTACCTTTTTGGAAATAAAATGTTATTTATCAAAATTAATTCAAATAGTTGCAAAGAGAGAATCATTGTCATACAAAAGTTTTTGCAGCAGCAGTGGGACATCTGGAGTGGAGGAGTTTTGGAGGAAATGTGTAAAAAGCATCAAAGTTTAAGAATCACAAATATATTTACAATGTTTTAATAGAACCATGTGCCTTCACAGCCACTCTCACTTTCTCATTTTTCACCCGTTTTAATGAGCTCACATGCTGTTCGCCGTTGGAATAGGTGGAAGGAAACCGCCAAAGATAGGAATCCTGGTTGTGCTTTTTTGGAACTTTTCAACTTTCTAAAAGTTTTGGAAAACCACAATGGGAAACAAGAGCAAGCCACCTTTCCTCCCATCTTGCTTTATCCACCAAAAAACATTGAAATCATCCAATTTGAATATCATATTTACACTCAAGAACAACATTCCTCACAAAGTTTCCTCCGTTTTTTGCATATTTCTTACCCGAATAGTTTAAGTTTTGGAGGATGATACTGGGATGGATAAGAGAATAATTGTAAGAATGGCCGTATCATTTGCCAACAATATTTCAACTGTCACATTAAAAACTTATGTAAGAATAAAGGGCGGGGCTTTTATGGAAAATTTGCGAGTGGTAAAAAGACGTGTGGCGTTTTAAACGGCAAAGTATGTACTCATGTATTATCATAAACGCTTAGTTCTTGACGGCTTTCTTTTGTGTGGAGTTGAGTAATTGTTATTGAAGAGGAAAGGCGGAAGTTTTTTATAAATTATTATGGAAGACGATCTAATTGAAGCATTGCTAGATTACGTAACTGTCCCAATTTTGGATTTTTATTTAAAACTGTTTTTTATCATAATGGCTGGATAAACTTATTGAGGGTGGCAGATTAAACCCGGGAAAACAAGGAATTACGCGAAAATTAAGTAATTCTGTGAATTGTTTTCATTGGAATATCGGGAAAACATCCCAGATGTGTTTTTTGCGTAATTTGTCAGTAAACAATGAAAATGTCACGATTTATTTAATTCCTAAAGAATACTGGCATCTTTTTTTGCTAAAATCAGCTAAGCAAATAGTTTTCTTGGAACTGGTGCAGAAAAACAATTTTTGTTTTACTCACATAAAAATGAGCTAATTGCATTCTTCACGCTCTAATAAATTTATCTTGCAAAGATCCCGCCAGCAAAGTTTGAAACATATTGCGAAAAAGTTTCCAAAATAATTAAATATTTAGAGTGGAAAACTCACTGGAGAAAAAAATGCTGGTGTTTACGCATTACGCAATTTTTTACCATGATTAGCTTAAATAAAAACACGACACGTTGAAGTGGAACTAAATTTAAATAAAAGAAATGTTAATTAAAGAAATGAAAAAGAGAAAGTTTTGAAAAGTTTAAAAGAAAGAAATGTGTCTGAAGACTCGTCAGACACATATCTGTTCCGTGTCAGGTTACTTTTAAGATGATTAGATTCTTCATTTTTTAGATTAAATTTCAAAGAATTTTGTGAATGGGAACATTGGATTAGTTTTAATTGGGAAGTAATTAATTATTTTACAATTCGAAATGAAAAATGTGTAATATGAGTTCATTTTAAATTAGCAGTTGCTTTCTTGACAATAAAGTTTGAAAGAAATTGAGTCATCATTTGCTGTAATGAGAGGGGAAATGTAAGAAATTGATTTTTTATTTTCTGTTTTAGGTTTCCTCCTTATTTAAGAAAAAGGGAAGCGAAGCGTTACTAATTCATTTGATTTGATGTTTGCATTGAATATTATTCCCCTTCAAAATTATTTCTCTTTTTACAAGAAAACTGTTTCGACTGTGGAAGATATTGGATTCGATATTAACGTGTTATTTGGCAAGGGATTTTGTTTTTGTTGGAGCTTTGACAGTGGAAACAGTTCCCTTATGAAATTTATACTTTAAAAGTTTCCCAGAAATATTGAAATATACTCCACTCATGAATAATAAATTTTGAAAATCTTTCCTCTTTTAAAAGGAAGTATTTCAAGAACAAGCTCTGTTTTGTTATCAAATCAAATCCACTTAGAAAGCTGAAAAAATATTGACATTTATTGAAAGTTTGTTATTTTACTAAGGATTAAGTGAAGTGGAAAGAAATGAAAAGCTAAATACAACTTTGGAACTTGTTAACAAAAACTTTCTTTATTTCCGGTCTAAAAGAACATGTTAAAAAAGAAGAGGTAAACACCTGAGTAGTTTCATCCGCACGACTTCAACTTTCCCGTTTATTTCTTCGATTCCAAAAACTCTTCCATTTTCAAGTGTTGATGAGTTTCCTCCGATGAAGGAAGGCATGCAGAAGTTAGCTCTTCATTTTCCTTTGATGTTGGGTTTGAACTCCTTCGAAGGGGACAACAGCTTTGGATTGAACAATCCATTGTAAATTGCTCAGCATCCGAGAGTGTTTGGGGTAGGGACCGGCCCAGAGTTTCGGGCAGGCCTAGGGAAGCCATCCCGCCAAATACCATTAGCGCACCTAAAGTTAGCAAAGGAAGGTATAGCCATCCCGCCAAATACCATTAGCGCACCTAAAGTTAGCAAAGGCAGGTACAGGTACTCCTGGCCCTGGATGAAATAAATTTAAAAATTCCGGAAATGAAAAATTGCAATCACGGAATTGTTTGTCATGCACAGTTTCACACGAGTTTGGAATAAAAAAGTTTTTTTAGATTATTTAAAGAAAATAAGAAAGCAATAGCGTGAAAATTTTTTAAAATAAGTTGTTTTCTTGAAAGAATAAAACAGTTTCACATATCACATGCTCAAGTAAGATGAGCAGGGAAAAGGAAATGAGGGAAAGGCTCGTTTCTAATTATTTCTGCGAAAACTTCATTTTCCTTCTTTCTATCTTGTCTTGAATTTGACAGATGGAAATTTGGAGTAATTGGAAAGGAAAATCCAATTAAAAAAGGTCGCTCTGTAATACAGAGTCTGTATTCCCTTCCTTGTATACATATATTTTACTTAAGTAAACAATGTTAGGAAAATATTTGTTGTCTCTTCAACTTTTCATCTTTTCTAGAGAGGTAAATCAGTAAATGAAGGATTTAACAAAACAATCCTCAAATAAGAAAGTTTGTATGTTGTTGACATTTGAAGCGGATTACAATCTGAAGGTGACTTGATCAAAATACGATTGTGACATATTTTGTGAAACTGATTCCAATTACCGTGTAATTAACAAGTGGAACTAAAGCGGGTCCTATCATTCCCAAAACATTGCTGAAGCTAATCCCAACACCGCGAACTACTGTCGGGTAAATTTCCAAAGCGATTTGTTGAATCGCTACGAATCCAGCGGAAATGCCGAACTTTCCAACGCAGTATAATGTAAGAGTGAGCCAGGGATCTAAAAATCAATATTTTACATTTTACTTCTGGAATGCTTCTTTTGGGGGAACATGAGACTTACGCTCTCCTATTAGGATTGTACAGATGCAGGCAATTCCACCCAAAATCAAAGAACTGAAAAGAGTCCAACGCCGGCCCCAGTTGTCGAGGAGGGGAAATAAGAAAAAATAAGTTGGGAGTTCGGCAAGCCCTGCAAGGAAAAAGTTTAGGTATTCATCCCCGCCTAGAATTGGAGCGTAGTAGGAAAGGCCAACGTATACACCCATTGTGGTGAACCTAGAGAAAATAAAAGATAGATGAAACGTGATTGATAAATAGAAAGAGGAAATGTGAAAGCTTCACTTGACTAAATTCTGCTAATTTTGTGGTTAAAGCCGCATTTTCACGATTTGAAATGAAAACAGAAATGGTTTTAGGTATGCTCCAAAGTAATAATTTTTGGAAACAATTGAGCATTAATGAAGAGGACTTACCAGATGAATGTGATAATTATAGTATTTCTCCGAAGAACTTTGCCTCGAAGGAGATCAAAAATTCCGTATTTTCTATCCTTCCAGCTTTCGTTAATTGCCTCGGATGACACCTTTTCTGAGAATTTCATCTGAAAGAATCAATTTTTATTTTTTATTGAGAGGATTAAAAAGTGAAAATTGAAAGTACTAATTAATGTTAAGAGCGGGAAAAGTTTTAAAAGTGGAATGAATGTTAATTGGTGGTCACGTTTGGAAACTTAAACGACGTGCACTTGCTTAAAGGATTCTCCAATTTGGTATTCATAGGGAGAAGGTGGAGAGGATCTTGGAAAGGATGAAAAAGTTTGCAAAAGTTAATATCTTGGAAGAACAAGATTATTGCGTAAGCTCTTGGCTAATTTGGAGTTTCTAGAGAAAGCTAAAAACCCACGTGATTCTGTCGTACTCTTGATAAGGTGGACGCGTCCCCGTGTTTTGCACGCCAAAGCATACAAATTTGTTGCAAAATAATTGAGAATTACGGATTTGGAAAAAAGGTGCATTGTGAGCGTAGAAATGGAGCGTAGAAAAAATCCTACCCTCTACGCTACGCTCTTTTCTCAAAAAACTGAACTCGGTCTCCTGCTTAGAGTGTAGTGTAGATATGACACAATTTTATACAACCATCGAGTTTACAAAAAAGGCGCACACAAATTTTTTTAAATGCATTGTTTGTTTACGTTGTTTGGCATATAAAAATTATAAAAACAAAGCAATTTTTTGTCAGCTGTTCTACCCTACACTCTACCCTACCCTATTTTGCGATCCGTAATTCACACTTCTACCCTCCAAAATTCTCATTGTAAGTGTAGCTACGCTACCATCTACCCTACAATGGAAAAAAATCCGTATTTCTCAAATAAAACAAAATGAAATGAGTGTGTAAATTTTTCTGCCAGGCATAGGGTTTTAAATAACGATTCGACTATTCGAACATTTCAGCGACTAATTGCAAGGCAACTAGTCGTGCAACTAGTCGCAAACAGTTGCTCTTTTTCTTCACATGTCAAGCAGAATAACTTTATTGATGTAGGCATTTACCATTTCGCATTGTCAACAAGCAATTTACAGGTTTTATCTGGTTTGTTAAGTGGTTTAGTAAGGTTAAAAATTGTCATTCTATTAGTTTAATTATAAAACGGAGATAATTTAAAACATTGGACTAATTTTTTGTGCAACTTCAGAATCAAGCTGCATGTAAAATAAAATTTAGAAAATAAATTTGCTTCTTAATAAAATGTCAATTCTGTAATTATTTAATTGTTATGTTTAATCTTTTAAAATCAGAGACAAAGGATACAAAAATTGAGATATCATTATGGATAGTTGAATTCTCATATTACCCCTTAAAACCCAAACATAAATAGCGGTAAAAGGTGAGTTCAAAAAACAAAACAAACCAGTTTGCTTGAGCTTGTACCCACATATTTCAACCTACACATTTGAGCCGATCTTTCTGAAGTCAATCTGTATCCGTTGATTAACTTTTAACAAAATTAATTAATTTAAGGATAATATTGTTTCCGTCATAAGTTTATTCTTTACTCAATTGTTTTTGGAATTCTATTTGGAGGCAGAATTAATATAATACAAAAAGGTACAGTGAAATTATAATCTCATATTTCCTTTAAAGATTTAACTTATTTAATATCTTAAAAGTGACTAAATATTTGTTGTATAATATTAA